>CM032777.1:5078548-5304867 GCA_019155195.1 Avicennia marina | reverse complement strand
AAACTATGAAGAAACTTTGATACATAGATATACAAATATCCAATGATGATTCTGCTACTCCTAAGCTACCACTATGGTTTAGCAAAAGTGGAATTTCAACAAGTATCATGTATCATTGTTGAATACTATTTGAATATTCACATATTATTTGAAGATGAATTTTGTGGCTATGTTGGAGAATGATAAATAATATATATATATATGTGTGTGTGTGTGTGTGTGGGTGTGTGGGTGTGTGTATTAGCAAAATCAATATTAAATGTCAGAACGATTTGATGCTACTTTAGATTCACACTGAAAAGCTCAAGCAACATCTTTGGGAAAAAAAATGGCCAAATGGTTGAATTAGTCAAATCTCCAACATATAAAAAAAATAGTCTTGAGTAAGACTTAAAAATTGAAATTGCGATAAAATCATGGTTGAACTACTAACCAAGTGAACTAGTAATAGTTCATGAAAACTAAATACTTCAAGTTAATAAATGAATAAACTTTTAAATCCTAATTTTCTTCTTCTTAATTCAATTTTCATTTTTCATTATTTTAATCTATCTCCAATTTTTTCTCCTCAATATAAAAATTCACAAATCAAACAAATTGTCTTTTAAAATGCCCAATAATTTTTGACTTAGACACATTAAATATATATGATTGTATTAAAATTCTATTATATTTTGATTAAATATTTGAATAAGACATAACTTTTTGTATATAAATTTTGACTTAGACACATATTGAATATATATGATTGTATTAAAATTCTATTATATTTTAATTAAATATTTTAATATGATATATATTTTTTGTATATTTTACATTTTATTTATTGAATTAATATTTATTGTTTTTATTTGTTCAGTATTTTTATTGCATTAGTTCAATATCTTTAACTATTATTAGTAATTAAGAAAAATACTTGAATCTAATTTTTGATATCACAGTTGTATTAGTAAAATATATTCATGGGTTTGAACGTGATTGAACCACTGGCTGAACCAACAACCCTTATACCATTGGGTTGCTTTAAGCCATAATATTTGGTTGTAAAAATTCTCTTAATTTAAAGTGTAAACATTGGTCTATCAATGCCTCCAAGAATGATTGGAGTTGAACCAACATCTCTTATTGTGTGTCCTAGGATGATCTCAAGTTATTTGCTATAGTTACAACCTTTTTGATGTCAGGTTTCACTAGAGTTGAGATGAAAATTTCAATTTAAAATTCACGAAATGATACAGTAGTGAAAATGTAAATCCCAACCCAATTAGCTTTTCTCCGCATCATTCACATGAATTAAACATAATTAGTTATATAGATGGTTATCGACAATCAAATCCTTGCAACTTTTGTCTTCAATGCATAAGCTGCAAAACTTAAGCCATGAATTCTAGTTTATCCACACGAACAATACATAGGCAAGGTTTCTCCAATAAATCTACAAGAACTTTTTCATGAAATCGCCACGAACTCCTTTTTGTTTGGAGAATTTTGGCAAGACAAAATATAAGAGAGGCTAGTGAATATTTTCATTGTTTGTGTAAGATGGGATGAATGAACTGTATCATATTATGTGAATAGTGCTCTTGCTCTTCAAGTTTTGGAACTTTTTTAATTAATTTATTTTCAATACACAATATTCTATACATGGGTGGATTTCAATTTCCATGTATATCAACTTAGGACATATGTTTTGAACTTTATTGTCATTTATGTGAACCATAAAAATAATTCAAACCCATTTTTTCTTTAATTAATAATCTAATTAATAATTAAAACCCATTAGGGTTTTATCCTATAATTCAATTAATCCAATAAATTAAATTAAAAGTTAATTATGCTTCTATTTAATAATCTCATTATTAAAAATTATAATAGGTAGTAGATAATTCATATTGTATCTTGCCTTTTAATTTAATTAATCCTCTATTAATTAAATTAAAGGCTCATTATATTTCTATTTAATAATCTCATTATTAACAAACAAAATGAAAAATGAATAATTTTATGCTAACCAATCCAATTACAACCAAATTAATTTCACCATTTGACTTCTTAAGTCTCATTTAAGCCTCCACATCACAATAATCTTCTTGATTTTGCTTTGTTTTTATGATTCATTAACGTTTTTCATAATTATAATATATCAATTCACGTATAATAACAAATTTAGAAAATTTACTAATTAGAAAATTTATACCTACTAGAACTTTTTTAAAAAATGAAAATGAAACTATATAAATTATTTTTAACTAAATTTATTTTGAATATCAAAATTTTATATGAGTCGTTTAATTTTTTGCAAACTAGATTCTATCTATGAATATATAATAAAATTAATTTTAAAAAAAATCCTAAATTTATAAATTTTTCAATTTTTAAATAACTTAAAATCAATGGATTTTCCAATAGAAACTAATATTATTTATTTAATTGTCCTTGTGATTCGAGACTAAGGTAATTCTTTGAGAAAACTAATTTGCATCAAACAACATAAAAGTATTTAAAAATTAAAACAGTTTGAAAGAAATAAGGCACAACAGAAAAACAATTGGGTTATAATTTGGTATGTTTGAGAAAAATATTAGTTTCTCATATAGTAGCATTAAGGCAAGTACGTAAATTTTCAAGCTAATTTAATAAAGAAAATAAAAATTAAAAAGTTATTACAATAAGTTGCAATTAAAAATATGAATCACAAAAAATAGCAGAAAAATAAAAAAAAATTGAGTGTTATTTTGTTGAATGAAAATATATAATTATAGAAAAATTCTTAGATGTTGGTAAGACGACATGACTTTAAATAGCATCTCATAAGGTGTCTTGTTGTTTAAGGAGCTGTTAAGGGTTCTATTAACTAAATAAGTTGCTATTAAAATAGATTAACTCCAATACTTTAAAGGCAAATCAGATTGAAACCTTAATGCTCTAGCCACATTTAGTAGATGTTGGTGTTTTCTCTCTACTACACTATTTTGTTCAGGGGGTTTCCACACAACTCTTTTGGTGTACTATGCCTTTGTCTTGATAGAAATCTTTAAGCCTAAATTTAGAGCCATCATCACTTCATATCACTTTTATTTTTACTCCAAATTGGTTTAAGATGAAGTTTAAAAAGACTTTTATGATATTTCCTATATCTGATTTATTTTTGAGCAAATAAGTCTAGGTTATCCTAGTATAGTCATCCACCAGTGTTATGAAGTATGTGCTTCCATCATGTGCTATGTCACTCATAGACCCCCAAAGATCACAACGCAATACGTCAAAAGGATGTAAAGCTCTATGATGACTGTGTTCAAAAGATTACTGTGCATTTTGGCAATAGGACAAATAGGACAGGGTAGTTTATTCATATTGGAAGTGTTCACATTTATCAAAACTTCTTGCAAGAGTTCTAACACTTTGCTAGATGGATGTCCTAGTTGATAATGCCACAAGTCAACAGAAATTACAGAGCTTATAGCATGTGGGGTGTCAAATTAGATTGGTTTGCTGTGACTTGCTAGGTCTGTAGAGTTAGCTTGATACCAGACTTTTCCTTCTTGAAAGTGGTGCGGTCCATCTCTCACCTCACCTCTCCTAAGCATGGTCCAGGTAGTAAGGTCTTGCATAAGATAATAGGAAGAAAAGAAAACCAGACAGTAGGAAGTAGAATCAGTCAGCTTCTTAACAAACAACAGATTCATGGTGAAGGATGGAACATATAAACGTCTTGTAAGGTGATAAGCTTAGTCAATTTTACTACTCCTATGTGAGTAGCTATAACATATGAGCCATTAGGTAATTTGATTAGCTTAAAAATCTTTATAGGCATGGATGTGAAGATGCTTGGATCACAGATCATGTGATCTGTGGCTCCAATATACATTACCTAAGAACAACCTTTTGCATTGATTAGTCTAAGGCTTGGAGTGCTTGAACTTATCAAATTACCATTCATATTTAAGGAATTGGCATTATGGGCAGTGGAGCTAGAACTGGCAGCATTTGCTGTAGTGAGGTTTAGAGGTTGTTCTTCTCTGTTAAGTTTGTTAGATGTTGTCTTTCCATTGACCAAGAGAACCATTAACTCATCATATTGAGTCTTAGTTAGTGTCATCTTTCCATCATCTCCACGCAAGCATCTCCTCCTTCCTGTTGCAAACTCTACACTAGGCTAGCATGGCTTGTCATTTTATTACCTTTCTAGAAGAACTTGTGGTCTAGTGGATAGCCTTTAAGCTTGTAGCATTTTTCAACATGAAGCTCTCTCATGTTGTAGTGTGTGTAGATCGGAGGTTGTGCATTTTTAGCTTTGAAGCAATTCTCAAGGCTATGGCATGAAATCTTGTAGTGTGTATAATATAGTTTGTCTTTCCTTCCTACAGTCTTAAAACATTACTGCTCCTTTGTGCAACTATGGCCATGCCTTCTGATCCATGCACTGCACCTAAGATCTGGTGTTGCTTCCCTTGTTGCTGAATCATAGCAAAAACTTTGTTTACAGGGGGTAGTGGATCAAGCAATAAATCTGATCCCTTACATAACTGTAAGTGTCATTCAACTGCATTAGGAACTACATGACAGTGTTTCTTTAGGTTCTGTCAAACAAAGTTTTCAGTTGTCCATAAGTGAATTGGCATATCATCATATACTAATAACTCATCAGATATAGCCTTAAGTCTTCCATCATAAGTAACTTCTAGATCATCTCCCTAAGTCAGTGCACCTAAAGTTTTCTTCAGCTAGTACACTGTAGGTCCATTATGTTGTGACATCTTATCACTTAATTTAATCTAAAGTTCACAAGCATTGTTTATAAATAGCAAACTAGATTTAAATACAGAAGTTATAAAGTTAAGGATCTATGAGACTATCATATCATTACACTTCTCCCATGCATGCAATAATCCTACATTAGCTTATGTCAGCTTTCCAATCTATCCAGTGATGAATCTGAGTTTGTTTTTAGCTCTGAGTGCTCTCTTTATACCCCTTGCCCATACAACATAATTCTCTATGGTGAGGAGGGCTGAGACCAGTGCAGTCATCAGATTATCCCCACTGTTAAGTGTGAAAGGACTGGTTGGATCGGTCAAATTGTGAATCCTTTATGTAGCCATGTTGTGTTAGTTCCACATGGGAGTTGAGCTTTCTACCATGGATCAAGAATGGTCTAGTCTTCAACCTTCATTCAACCTTGTTCTGATACCATGTGAAGTTTTGTGCCTCCTGTAGGGTGTTAACTAAAGAGCAAAAGAGATGGAAGACTGTTTAGAAATTTTGGTTTGCAGAAATGGCAAGGTTAATATTCCATTAAATTCCTGACTAGCCTCTTGGCCTTTAAACATGCTACTTCTTCTAGAACAATATAGATTCAACTCCTTAACTGACTTAAAAACTAACACACAAAAAAACATACACAAAGGAAAATATAGCTAACAAACCATCAAGCAAGAAATGTGACTGCATCATTACTGGCAGTCCCAGTAGCTGAGATGCTGACTTATCCGATTTTGATGAATTGTCAAGCCAAATAGTTTTAGGAGTGATTCAACATCTTTGGCTATCATTTTGCACCTTCTAAAGTATGAAGAACAAGAGCTTCAATCACAATGCACTTCTGTAGGGCCAGCTGCACAAGCTCTATGCCCGCATGTAAGGTAGTCTATTTCTAAGAAAAGGTAAATTCCCCCTTACCAGCATGGCACATGCTATTATTTTTCTTGATTTGCCATTGGAATTGACAACTATACCTTATGAACATTTGAATCCATCTTGCGCATGACTTGAAATACTGCTAACTTAATATACAAATCAACCATCAATTTCTTTCAATAAAAACAAATTGTTCAATTCAATGAAAGATGGAACTATCTAACAATTACTTCTTGTTATTCTCGTTTAAGTCATTGGCATAAATCAATAGTTGAGTATTGGTGTTTGCAAAATAGTATTTAGAAAAGAGTGATGTAGAAGCTATGTTATTGCAGGCTAAGACCATTTTCGCAATGTGGAAAATAATCCTCACCATCTATCCATTCCATCATTGTAAATGATAACTTTCAATCATCACGAAGCTCGAGCCCTAAGGCAAAGTTAGAGGGCAGGATGTCTACAATGATAACTTTCAATCATCACAAAGCTTGAGCCCCAAGGCAAAGTTCTAGGGCATGATGTTGGAGGTCATCTCTATGGGGACTAAATTGTAGTTTTTGAGAAAGGTGATCAAAAATACAAATTATAGGACCATCGACACAACAAGGCAAAGATGTGACATGCCTTCTAGCAACTAGGACAAAGAAATTTTTTCTCCTCTTTCTTCATTGTAACTTTTAGTCTCCATTTAATTTTAATCTTAGCATGAAAATTCTCTCTCTTCTCATGCAAAGGATTCAAAGACCAATAGTCTTGTCGAGCTTCAAGATATAGGAACACCAACTTAAAATAAGCAATCATATCTCAACTTTATTATTCTTGAATTTTGACTTCATGATGAAGAAAATTTTGTTTTGTTATGTCGTTTTGCCTATGAGTGGTTAAAAACTTTTATATTTAAGGGCATGTTCTAAATTATTGAATTTAATTATATGTGATATTTTTAATTGATAGTCTTTCTACTTATTTGTGTGCTTAATATTTTGTGCACTGGCCACACTTATATTAAATTAAAACTTGCAAACAAGAACAAATAATTTCAAAAAATAATGACATCGAAACTTTTGTTGTGCGCGGGTTCATATTATTCATTGTTCTCAAGTTTTCACTTTAAATAGTTGTATGTTGGTATAATTGCAAATTTTGTCACACTAGGAACTCCTATTTTATTTTTGTCTCGTAATTTATAAGCCTCTAATTTTGTACCAAACTTTTAACAATGCACATTCAGTCCCAATTCATTAATTTTGATTCCAAACTTTTTTCTTCTATTAAACTTTGACAAAAAGAAAATAGGAATTGTGAGTTGTAATACATTTTTTTCTCATATGAGAGTCATATTTCTCTTGTATGAGAGTTTGGTGTGTCATATTCTATCAGATTCTTGATCTCATAGATTGTTGATAATGACATATGGTTAAAGCATCAATAAGTCATTGGTTCTAATGAAATAGGAGGCAAATGGAGGAAGAATTCCTCATGAAATCTAGCAATCAAGTTCACCATGTTCAAACCTTATCCTTGTAGGTAGATTATTATCCCATCAAAATGTCACTAAAGAAGCATTGCAGATGGCACTGGCTAAAATGTTCAAAGGAATGCAATTTAGAATTTAGAGCAACAATTAGTTTATGGTACTATTCAATCATATTTGGGATAAATTGTGGGTAATGGATGGAGGTCCATGGCTTTTCTACATAATCTCTTGATTTTAAATTCAGTGAGAGAGAGGCAAAATCCAACATCTATTTAAATTGGTGTGATTTCCAAGTATTCATTCTTGATTTATATAGTGGGATTGCTAATGCTAAGATCTCGAGATTTATCAGCAATGCTATCGATATTTTCACAGAATGGTTGATTGATGATTTGAGAGTAAGATGGTTCTCCATTTTACTCTTGGAAGTCAAATTGAATGTTCACAATCCATTGAAACAATTTTGAAGTTTAAGATAATGATGGATGGGGAGTGTATTATTCGGTAGACTTATAGCAAATTACCAAATTTTTGCTATGTATGTGGTAAAATTGGTTGTATACATTGAGTTTGTGATCGTGGATATGCTAAAGATTTTGTGGAGCTAGGTGATCAAATGCCATATGGTCCTTAGCTTTAGGAACCAATAGGAGGATTAAATTCCACATTGGCAAACAAAGTCATTTGGAATAATTGTAGGTGATAGAATTGTGTGCTTGCTAGTGAGAAGATCTTAACTGAATAGAATTATCATGACAAGAAAGGGGCTAATATATTTGGATGGGCAATCACAACAAATTCACCAACCTACCATAATTACTCAGGTGAGTCAAAATTATTGAACTCAAGCACATGAAAATCCTTATTCGTTTCCATAGAGAATGCTATGCTAAGCTACAACAAATTAATCCGAAGGCGAATATCATGGAAATTGATTTAAAACATATGAAAGAATATCTAGAATCAAATATTGTAATGGTTCTTGAACAAAATGAGTGAAATTGGAAATCAAATCAACATGGAAACCCACACATAGGAGGTATAAATAATGATCATGGAATGGATGTCCAATTACCGTCGATGCCAAATCATTAACTTATTTCGAGTGTTAAATCCATTCAAAAAGGAATCATTGTTGGTGATAGTATATTTGTTTTGTCAACAAGGAAAGTTCAAAATTTGGATAGTGGAAGCAAAGGGGATGGAAACAAAGCAGATAAGAATTACGAATTGCAATCTACAAAACCCTTAGATGTGGGTCCTTTTATAACTAATTCTAGGAGGAAAAGGGGAAGACCAATGAAAAGCTTAGGAAAAATTTATGGATCCAAATGTTTAATTGGGAATAAGGTAGCATTAAAATCACCAAAACATAGCCAAGGTATATTTGAATGCCTACTCAACACTTCCAATGTATTCCCGCTTTCATATTTGTTTGCTTGATTTAGGATACCAAGAAAACCAACTAGACACCATCAATTTCCTAAAATTTCTTCATCCAAACTACACCAATAAAATTCTTAGCAAAATCAACAATTTCCAAATTAACAACTTTTTGCCAAAAAGGGCGAGTCCCCTTAAGCGACCATTAGATGGAATATGCATACCAAAAAGATTTAGCCTTGATTTTAGCATTTCAGACTACCTGCCTATGTGATAATTTAGTCTCTGATAGAAAAATAACATGGGGATTAATTTCTTGGATTAGGGATTCGCGGCATTGAACTATCCAAGGACTCCCTAATAATTAGTAGTTCCATCCTGGGCAATTCATAGCTCTCGATGGGATTACTTCGGAACCTCCACAACTTTGTGTGCATTTAATACGTTTCAACACTACATTTGGATTCATAAATTTTTCCTAAGCTTTTCCTTAGTCTTCCCCTTTTCCTCTTAGAATTGATTATATGAGGACCCACATCAAAGGGTTCTATTGAATGCAATGTATACTTCTTATCAATTTTGTTTCCGTCCCTTTGCTTCTAGTCTCAAAATTTTGAACTTTGCTTGTTGATAAAACAAGTATACTCTCACCAATAATGATTCCTTTTTGAATCGATTTAACACTCAAAATCAGCTAATGATGTGGCATCGACGGTAATTGGATATCCATACCATGATCATTATTTATACCTCCTATGTGTGGGTTTCCATGTTGATTTGATTTCCAATTTCACTTATTTTGTTCAAGAACCATTACAATATTTGATTCTAGATATTGTTTCTTCTGTTTTAAATTGGTTTCCATGACATTCACCTTCGGATTAATTTGTTGTAGCTTAGCATAACATTCTTTATGGAAACGAATAAGGATTTACATGTGCTTGAGTTCAATAATTTTAACTCACCTGAGTAATTATGGTAGGCTAGTGAATTTGTTGTGATTGCCCATCCAAATATATTAGCTCCTTTCTTGTCATGATAATTTTATTCAGTTGAGATCTTCTCGCTTGCAAGCCCACCAATTCTATTACCTGTAATTATTCCAAATGACTTTGTTTGCCAATTTGGAATTTAATCCTCCTATTGGTTCCTAAAGCTAAGGACCATATGGCATTTGATCACCTAGCTCCACAAAATCTTTAGCATATCCATGATCACAAACTCAATGAATACAATCAATTTTACCACATACATAGCAAAAATTTGGTAATTTGCCATAAGTTGTTTTTGAATATTCCCTCTTATATGAGCATTGCACTAAGGCCTTTTGCACATAGAATAAACAAATAACGTGAAAGAGGTTCTCATTGTTGAATCCTTCATTCTGGTTTGAGCTCGCCAAACCTCTTGTGATTTAGGGAAAATGAATACGACACCCCAAATATACATTTAAGTATTAAAGAAGTAAACATGCCATTGAACCTTGTACTTAGGAGAATATGCTCAAGAAATATC
Source organism: Avicennia marina (assembly GCA_019155195.1). Lineage (NCBI taxonomy): Eukaryota > Viridiplantae > Streptophyta > Magnoliopsida > Lamiales > Acanthaceae > Avicennia > Avicennia marina. The sequence continues at coordinate 5,294,855 of CM032777.1, read as the reverse complement.
CATTCTATTTTATCATAAGCCTTACTCATGTCCAGTTTGACCACATGCATCCATTCTTTCCCATTCTTTTGTTCCTTAGGTGGTGATTAATTTCATATACAAAGATAGCATAGCCCATAATCAATCTACTAGAAACAAAAGCAGCTAGGTTAGATAATATAATTTTGTTAAGTAATCCCTTGAATCGATTAGCTATTGCTTTGGATGATGTTTTGTAGATAACATTGCACAAGTTAATTAGTTTGAATTGGGATAAACTTTCCGAGGATTTAACTTTTGGAATGAGGAGTATATATGATGAAGTTGTTTTGAATTGGCTTTCTTGTTTAGAAAAGATAACACTAAATCCACAACTTCATCCCCACATATGTTCCAAAACTTTTGAAAAAAAAGATAAGAGATAAGCCGTTGGGGCCAAGCGATTTCATAGGTTGCATTTCAAAAGGAGCTAGTTCAACCTCTTCCCTGGAATATGATTTTGTGAGTTCTTTGTCATCATTAGAGGAAATTTATGGTTAGATGCATTTAGTTGCTCTATTAGTGTCCCTCTCCTTAGCTCAAATTGAATGAAACAAATTAGCATGGTAGTCCAATATATGTTTTTAGATATGAGTCAAATCTATCAACCAAGTTCCATGATCATTTTTTAGCCTTTTTATTCTATTCACTTAACCATGGTTTGAAGCCTGAGTGTGGAAGAAAGAATGATTCCTATCACCTTCTACTAGCTAGTGATGTTTACACCTTAGTTCTTGTTTTATTTCTTCTCCTTCTCTTTTGATGTTCTACTCGCTACATAATGCCGATTCTTTTTCATCTGATTCAAAAGTGAAAACATTCCTTCTAATGTGGATGAGCTGATCTTTAATCTCTTTAATTTGATTGAGTTGACTAGTATCCTTGTGTTTACTCCAAACCAAACCTGTAGTCAATTTTTGATCCCTTCTAATTTTTTGAATACTCCTACACTCTCTTTGCTATTTTGGAAGGAATTTTAAGGTTTATAAATCAATTCTTCAAAATTAGACTCTAGTAACCATTTCTCTTCTAATCAAAAACCAATTTCTCTTATGTGCCCACTTCACTTGATTTTCCCATAGTTATACTCAAATAGCAGAATGATCTAATTAAACTATTTCCAAATGTTTGATTGAAGCGAGTGGGGACAACTTCATCCATTTTTTGTTAGCATAAGCTCTATCTAGTCACTCTCAAACCATAAAGGAAGCCACTACGTAACATGTGTGTGGAAGTGTAAAGATATGAGTTTTTGGCATATGTTGGAACGCAACAAAACCTGCTTGTGTGAATTATGAATGATCTTTGATGAACTCTAGTGAAACAATGGCCACTATTAACTCACCTATTTAGTTAATATATCATGAATTAACCAAGAAGAAAAACTTGGAATAATTCAATTTAGTTTTCATAAGAAAATTGAAGCACTTAAATTCTCTAGGAAAAGTGTAAAAATCGTATTTTCAGTAGACAAAGAGTTAAAAGGTTCTTCTCAAAACAATTAAGGCCCTATTTATAATGTTTAAGGAGCCATCATAACCCTAAAAATCATGTAAATAAGTTGTTAAAATTAAAAGACAAGAAAAAGGTAAATTTCTAACTAATTCTAACTTTGTTCTAACATCACGCTTAAGACAAATGTCAATCTGGGCGTCTAGATTGTAAAAATAGAAAGTTTATGGCCTATAGGACTTATGATCATGCCTACGGTCTATTCTCGATCATAAAGACAAAATCCTCACAATTTGGCATGCTAATGATTGCCTGACTCTTGAATCTATCTAGTGTACTTAAGCTTAATCAGGACTCTGCTAGGCTCGATGAACACTAAATTGTGGGCAATTAAGGTGTTTTAGAAATGCTCTTCAATAGGCTGGTCTTTTTGATCTTGATTTCATATGAAATCAGTTCACTTGCTTGAACAACATAGTGATGCAAGAGCCAAAGCTAAGCTTCAATATCCAAGGGTATTAGGATGTCCATGGACTCAAGCCAGGGCTAAAAGACTGAAAGAATAGGATGCTCAATCATGCCCAATGCGATCATAAATCCTGAAGGCCATAAATGTTTTGTTTTTATGATTTGAACAACTAGTTCAACATCCAGATTGAGCGCGATGTCTAAATTGAGCCAAAATTAGTTATGAATTTACCTTTTTCGTGTCTTTTAATTTTGGCAACTTATTTAAACTTTTTTTAGTGTTACAAAGGCTCCTTAAACACTATAAATAAGGCCTTAAAAATTGTTTTGAGAAGAACCTTTTAACTCTTTGGCTATTAAAATACAATTTTTACACTTTTTCTAGAAAATTTAAGCGCTTCAATTTTCTTGTAAAAACCAAATTAAATTATTCCAAGTTTTCATCTTGGTTAATTTTTAACCTATCAACTAATTAGGTGTATTAGTTGTAGCTATCTTTTCGTTAGAGTTTATCAAAGATCGATGTGTCTAGGTCATTCTTCATGGTTCATATAAGCAGGTTTTGTTAGGTTCTGGCATACACTGAAAATTCGTATCTTTACACTTTTGCAGACACATTAGTTGGTATGAGAGTCAACTATTTTAGATTCTTATCTAGACATCAGTCTAGCTACTAATTTTATCTTGTTTCTTTTATATTCATTATATCCTATTATTTTGCATCCTTCATTATCTTCTTAGCAAAAAATATTCGTTAGGTTGTGTTGTTCTGCCTTTCATTCATATTTGATTTTGTGAATTTGAAAACTAAAAAAAAACAAAGAGAAGAAAAAAACTGCAGAAGTAGCATTGAAAAGAAATAGGAAAAAAGTTAGGATTTTTTTATTGAAGTTTGATATCAAATTGATTCTTGGGTATTAGAGAATATTGAACAATCAAAAGAAATTGAGCTAGGATTAAATTTTTTGCGGCTGTATTAGCTAGATCATGTCGCTAATTTAGATTAATCACAATCAATCATGCCACCAGTTTGGATTGATTGTGTGTGCCCTTGTCTTGTTCTAGGTCGATCATCATGATCCCGCTTAATCACGCCGATCTCTAGCTCAATCATGACTTGACTTCTTGTTCAAGATCAATCCCCTTGCTCTAGGATCAATTGCAACACTATCTTTTCAACTAGGATTGATCCTTTTTTGTCCAGATTGACCCACCATATCTTTCTTCTTGCCCAAATTGATCCGTTTGCTTCTGGATTGATTTCGAACCCCCATTTTTCATCCTTTCACACACTTACACATGGACTAGGGGTACGCCACTTGAATTGCTAAGAATCCTTTGAATTTTATGAGGCAGACATAGGAAATTGACTAGTGAGTACATTAATTGGGTGGATTTTTGCGTGATACACAATTGAGAAGTAAAAGTAGAGTGATTTTACATCTAGTGAGATGAGAGGACACTAATGCACACCTCACATTACTACTTTCCTATTGTATTACGCACATTTTGTAAGGTGTCTGGAGAATCAGTAGTTGGGGGGAATACTTTTTAATATGAAGCAGCTTACAGACACATTTTCTAGTATTAACTAGTATTTTGAGAACTTGGATGTATCGTAGGAGGGGATTTTCGATGTGCTAGCCACGTAGAGAAAGGTATATTAGTGATAAAGAGTTTAATTATCTTGATGAGTTTAAGGGTTTTAGCAGCCTTAGGAGGCCTAGTAGGTTTAGACAAGATAAGGACGATGAGGTAACTAAGGGCATCAAGTTGACCTTATCGGCATTTAAGGGTAAGCTAGGTCTAGATGAATAATTGAAATGGGAGTAATGAAAGGAGTTGGTATTTGATTGTTACCACTACACTAAAAAACAAAAGGTACATTAGTAGTAGTAAAGTTCACCGATTATGTGATCCTATAGTGAGATCAGGTATGTACTAGTTGTAGGAAGAATGGCAAATGGCCTATAGATATTGGAATGATTTAAATGTCTTGATGAAAAAAAAAATATACCTAGTCATTATCATAGGGATGTGTACTGTAGATTACAAATATTAACATAGGGTAGTCAAAGTGTAAAGGATTATTTTAAAGGAATGAAAATAGAGTTAATGAGAGCTGATGTAGCAAAGAATAGAAAAGGCAATCATGGCTAGTTTTATGGAAGGCTTAAATAGCGAAATTATAGATGTACTTGAGCTACATCACTATGTGGAAATTGAGGACTTTGTGAAGCTAGCCATTAAGGTTAAGAAGTAGCTCAAGAGGAGGAGTAAGCAATAGTAACCACCGCATACAATTTCACAGTCATTTATTCAATAGGAGGAGAGCTAACTAACTACATCAAGCAAAGGTTCTAAGCCGAAGGTTGCTTTGAAGGCTGAGGCACCTAAGGTACAAAATTTGAACCCTAGTACTTCTAATACACATAACTGGGATATTATGTGTCTTAAGTGTCAATGGAGAGGACATATTGCCACCTAGTGCCTAAATAGGCAAACAATGATATTCATAGATAATTTGGCAAATAAAGAAGAGGATAGTAGCAGAGATGAGATGCCATTGTCAGAGGAGGTGCCATTTTCGAAGGAGGTGCAATCTGCGAAGGATGAAGGAGTTTACAGGGTGATAGAAATGTGAGTTCAGTGGTCATGCGGACATTGAATAAGCAGGGAAAGGAAGAAGAGTTTGAGGAGTAATAAGAAAATATCTTCCATACAGGGTGTAGAATAACAAGTAAAACATGTAGTCTTGTTATAAATAGTGGGAGTTGTATTAATTTAGCTAGCACGATATTAGTAGAAAGACTTGCACTTCTTCTTGGAGAGCATGCCTTACTGTACAAGTCACAATGGTTAAATAATAGTGGTGAAGTAAAGGCGACGAAGCAAGTTTTAGTGGAATTTGAAATTAGGAAGTACAAAGATAATTTGCTATGTGATGTGGTACTTATACAAGTGAGTTATGTTCTACTAGGAAGGCCTTGGATCGACAAGGATGTTGTAGTCCATGACAAGTCGAATAAGCATGTCTTATATCAAAATGACAGAGAGTGACACTTGTGCCACTTATGCAAAAGGAGGTGTAAGAGGATCAATTACCTGCAACAATAATATGAGTTAGATATGGAGAGGGAAAAAAAAGAAGAAAGAGAGTGAAAGAGTTAGAGAGTGTACAACTAGATAGAACGCAAGGAAAGAATAAGGAGGAAAAGAGTGTGTATTAGCTAGAATGAAATATGTGAGGTTAGTTGTAAGAAGAGAGCAAAGAGTTATATTACTATTGTATAAAGAATCCTATTATTCATTAGAAGAGGTCACATCTTCCTTTCCAAAAGTTGTTGTGTCTATTTTGTAGGATTTCCAAGATGTGCTACTATAAGAGGTGCTAAGTGGATTGCCCCTGATCGAAGGGATTGAGCATCAAATTGATTTTGTGTCAGGAGCAGTCATCTGAAACTGGCTAGTGTATTGTATGATTCCAGAAAAGACTAAGGAGATCTAAAAGTAAGTGAAGGAGTTGATTAATAAAGAATGGGTTTGAGAAAGCATGAGCCCTTATGCAATCCTAGTGTTGCTTGAGTTGATGAAGGACGAGTCTTGGAGGATGTGCTTAGATTGTAGGGTAAGAAACGCCATAACGGTAAACTATTGTCATCCTATTTTTAGACTAGATGACTTGCTTGATAAATTAGATGGAGCTACTATGTTTTCTCAAATTGATCTTAAGAGTGGTTATCACTAAATCCAAATGAAAGAGGGAGATGAGTGGATAATAGCTTTTATAGTGAAATATGGGTTATATGAGTAGTTAGTTATGCCGTTTGGTTTGACAAATGTACCTAGTACATTCATGAGGCTTATGAATCATGTTTTATGTGCTTTCATAGGTAATTTGTAATGGTGTATTTTGATGATATTATTGTGTATAGCAGGAGCATTGATTAACATGCTTGACACCTTATGGATGTATTTGAGACTTTGCATAAAGAATAATTATATGTTAACCCTAAGAAGTCTACATTTTTTCTGGATTACTATGTATTTCTAAGTGTACTATGTAAGTACATAGGGCATCCAAGTGGATGAAAATAAGGTGAATGTTACACGAGAATAACCGACCCTCTCAAGTGTGTCTGAGGTAAGGAGTTCTCATAGATTTTCAAGTTTTAAGAGGAGATTTTTGTAGGACTTGAGCACCATCGCAACACAATTGATTGCAATAATAAAAAAGAACGAGAGATTGCAATAGAGAAGAGTGTGTGTGCCACGTGTTGAATTTGTTTATAATAGAAGTGTGCACTCTACCACAGGAATGTTGCCATTTGAAATTGTTTGTAGTTTTAATTTGCTAACTCTATTAGATTTACAACCATTACCATGTAGTGACCAAATTAGTGCAGATGGAAAGCGTAAGGCGAAAAGTACAAAAAAACATCGAGAGGAGGAATGAGCAATAAGCAAAGCAATTGAATAAAGGATGTAAGAAAGTTGTTTTTAAGCTTGGAGATTGGGTTTAGGTTTATACATGAAAAGAAAAATTTTTAGATTGAAGGAAGTTTAAATTGATGCCACAAAGAGATGGGCCATTTCAAGTGATTAAACACATAAATAACAATGCTTATAAATCCTAACTACTAGGTGAGTTTAGTATTAGTGTTATTTTCAATGTTGCTAACTTAAGACCTTTTAATGTAGAGGATGACAATAACTTCGATTTAAGGTCAATTACTTCTCAAGAAGAAGGGGATGATGCAAGCACTAAATTTAAGCTTGAATATATAAGGGTTTTGAGAGGTCCAATAACTCAAGCTAGGGCTAAAAGCCTCAAGAAGCTATGATGATGCTCTGGAAGGAATTTGGAGGATGTTTGGGACATTTGGAAGAGCTTAAGGGGGAGGCAGAATATCTGTGTGTGCATTTGCTGCAAATAAAGCTTGAAACAAGCTTGAGAATAACTTCTGGATCAAGCTTAGTAGAGTCTTGATTAAGCTTAAGTGCACTAGATAGATTCAAGAGTCAGGCAATCGTTAGCATGCCAAATTGTGAGGATTTTGTCTTTATGATCGAGAATAGACCACAGGCATGATCATAAGTCCTAAAGGCAATGAACTTCTTATTTTTACAATCTAGACACCAAGATGGACATTTGGATTAAGCGCGATGTTGGAACAAAGTCAGAATTAGTTAGGAATTTACCTTTTTCATGTCTTTTAATTTTAATAACTTATTTACATGATTTTTAGGGTTACAATGGCTCCTTAAACATTATAAATAGGGCCATAATTGTTTTGAGAAGAACCTTTTAACTCTTTGGCTATTGAAATACAATTTTTACACTTTTCCTAGAAAATTTAAGTGCTTCAATTTTCTTATGAAAACCAAATTGAATTATTCCAAGTTTTCTTCTTGGTTAATTCATGATGTATCAACTAAATAGGTGAGTTAATTGTGGCCATTTTTTCACTAGAGTTCATCAAAGATCATTGCGTTAAGGTCGTTCTTCGCAATTCACACAAGCAAGTTTTGTTGTGTTCCAATATATGCCAAAAATTCATATCTTTACACTTCCACACACACATTGCATAGTGGCTCCCTTTATAGTTCGAAAGCGACTAGATAGAGCTTACACAAACAAAAAATGGATGAAGTTGTCCCCACTCACTTCAATCAAACATTTGGAAATAGTTTACTTAGATCATTCTACTATTTGAGTATAGCTATGGGAAAATCAAGTGAAGTGGGCACATAAGAGAAATTGGTTTTTGATTAGAAGCAAATGGTTACTAGAGTCTAATTGGGAAGAGTTGATTTATAAACCTTGGAATTACTTCCAAAATAGCAAAGAGAGTGCAGGAGTATTCAAAAAATTAGAAGGGATCAAAAATTGACTACAGGTTTGGAGTAAACACAAGGATACTAGTCAACTCAATCAAATTAAAGAAATTAAAGATTAGCTCATCCAAATTAGAAGGAATGTTTTCACTTTTAAATCAGAGGAAAAGGAATTGGCATTACGTAGCAAGTGGAACTTCAAAAGAGAAGGAGAAGAAATAAAACAAAAACTAAGGTGTAAACATCACTAGCTACCAAAAGGTCATAGAAATACTTCTTTCTTCCACACTCAAGCTTCAAACCATGCTTAAGTGAATAGATAAAAAAGGCTAAAAAATGATCATGGAACTTGGTTGATGGATTTGACTTATATCCAAAAACATATATTGGACTACCATGCTATTCAATTTGAGCTAAGGCGAGGGACACTAATAGAGTAACTAAATGTATCTAACCACAAATTTCCTCTATTGATGACGAAGAACTCACAAAATCATATTCTAGGGGAGAGTTTAAACTAGCTCTTTTTGAAATGCAACCTATGAAATCGCTTGGCCCTGGTGGCTTATCTCTTATCTTTTTTTCAAAAGTTTTGGAACATATGTGGGGATAAAGTTGTGGATTTAGTGTTATCTTTTCTAAACAAAAAGGATAATTCAAAACAACTTCATCATACATACTCCTCATTCCCAAAGTTAAATCCTCGAAAAGTTTATCCCAATTCAAACTAATTAACTTGTGCAATGTTACCTACAAAACAACATCCAAAGTAATAGCTAACTGATTGAAGGGATTACTTAACAAAATTATATTACGTAACCTAGTTACTTTTGTTTCTAGTAGATTGAGTATGCACAATGTTATCTTGGTAAATGAAATTAATCACTACCTAAGGAACAAAAGAATGGGAAAGAATGGATGCATGATGACCAATTGGAGATGAGTAAGGCTTATGATAGAATAGAATGGACATTTCTTGAGCATATTGTCCTAAGTACAGGGTTTAATGGCATGTTTACTTCTTTAATCCTTAAATGTATATTTGGGGTGTTGTATTCATTTGCCCTAAATCACAAGAGGTTTGGCGAGCTCAAACCAGAATGAAGGATTTAATAATGAGAACCTCTTTCACCTCATTTGTTTATTTTATGTGCAAAAGGCCTTAGTGCAATGCTGATATAAGAGGAAGGGAAGCGGAATCTACAAGGTGTTAGATTACAATAGAGGCTCCATCAATCTCCCATCTTTTATCTACGAATGGTACTTATATTTTTTAGTGCTCTAATGAAAAGAATGTGCAAGAATCAAACTTTTACTTAGGGATGCCAATGTTTATGGTACTCTCATGAATCAAACTTTTATAGAGATCAAAGAAAGATGTTGGAGAGAGTTCTTGGATGGAAAGAGAAGCTCTTATCATAGGTAGGACTGAGGATCCAAATAAAAGCCACTCTATAATCAATTTCAACTTATGTTACGAGTTACTTTAAGTTGCCTACTAGAATAATCAAGGAAATTTACTCAGGTATAACAAAGTTCTGATTAAAAAAACTCCAAGGATGGAATGATCTATTGGAAGAAATGGGACTCCCTTTGTTAGAGCACTAGAGATGGTGGAATTTGTTCTAGAAACTTAGAACTTTTTAACTTGGCCATTCTTGCAAAACAAAGGTGAAGAATAATAAGTTGCCATTCAGCATTTTAACCCAAACTCTGAAGGTGAAATACTTTCCAAATAGTTCTTTCTTCAATCCTAAAACTAGTGGTAACCAATCAGCCATTTGGAGAAGTACATTAATGGCCAAGAAAAGTTTACAAGTGGATATTAAATAAAGAAATGGATCAAGGAATAAAGTAAATGTTTGGACGGATAAATGGATCCCAAGGTGCTATACTTTCTGAATAATAACTCCTATGTCCAAACACTTAAAGGACATGAAAGTGGCTGATCTCATTGACGATTTAACAAAGGACTAGAACTCAGACACACTTTAAGCAATGTTTTGCCCCAAGGATGTGGAGGCTATTTGGACAATAAAGATTGGAAGGGTTGACCAAGAAGCGACAATCATGTGGCATTACAAAAGACTCAGAATATTTACCATCAAGTTGGCATACTATCTTGCCCAAGAGCTTAAAAAAAGAGACGACATAGTACGACGACCTATCTAGTAATAGAGGTGTTAATTAGGAGTTTATTTGTAAATAGAAGTATCTATGAAAGTTTAGCTCTTCTTGTGGAGATTGGGTCCAGACATTTTTTCCATCTCAAACTAATTTACAGAAAAAGAGTTGCTTAGTGGATAACATTTGTGTATGTTGAGGAAGATCACCTAAAGACAACAAACACATCTTCACAGATTGTCATTTTGCATGACAAATTTGGGCTCCATCACATCTTCTAGGGAAAATTTCTAATGTTTGGTTGCCTTGCTCTTTCCAATGGATTGCAAGTGTTAAGGAGAGGATGGATATGGACTAGTTTTGATTGTTTGCAATGACTCTTAGGCAATTTGGCAATGTCGAAACAAAAAGCTCTTGGAATTAATAAAACAATACATCCAAGCTTATGATATGGAGTCAGCGTTGAGAAGAATTAATAATGAAGCTATGGAAGCTAAAAGAAGGCTTTACAAAATTTGGCAAAAATAAATTTTTATGGGACAGTTTTCACGAATAAAGATCTAGAAGGTACTGGTGTTATTACTTGGAATGACCAAATGGAAAGTGTAGGTTAGAAGTGATAAACCATGAAAAGCCATGGTCAAAAACTATATTTGCAGTAGCTTAGTTCACAGTAGTAGTGCACCTGTGTAGTGTTACTGTTCCATTAGATTTCTTCAAGTTTTTTATGGCTTTTGAGATAATTTGTTGCCAATTATATTAATGAATGTGTGACATGTAATCCTACTCCTTTTCAGCCATTATTTGTGGGAGTTGTAATTAGTTTTAGGTATTGGAAGTTAAAGGCAGTTAAAACTGTAAGAGTTAAGAACTGAACTTTTGTATACTAGGCTTTCTTGATGTTGCAAATGATTTTTTACTTCTTGAAACCTTTCTAATCACCTTTTAGCATGGGTGTAAAGCCAAAATTAGTTCAAGTTGCTTCTTCATCTTCTATTATCATGCACTTCATCAAATTTCTTTTAATCTTATTTAGCCTTCCTTCCATTGGATCATCAACTTGATTCAAGTTTTCTTTACAACTTTTACTTAGTTTCATGGCTTCTTCATCCTAGTCCATTCATCATAGTGGTCAGTCTCCTGTTACATTGCCACTAGAGGATCCCAATTTTCCATTCTTCATCCATCTAGCAAATAACCACAATATAATCATTGTATAACCAGAACTCATAAGGTAGAATTATGCAACATGGAGTCAATCCTTCATCTTGGTTCTTTCAATCAAAAACAAACTTGGCTTTATAAATGGAGAAATAAGGGAGTGACTAAGAGACGATCCTTTACATCATGCATAGACTCGTTGTAAATGGAGAAATAAATGAGCTACCACACAAGCTTCAAGGAGGACTTCAAGCTGTGAATTAAAGTACAAGATCTGTAGATGCCCACTACACCTAACTAATGACCATTTGGGAGGAATTGAGGTAAGAAAGGACATGTGAGAGAGAAATGTTACTAGCTTAATGGTTTGCCTCATTAGTCCTTAGCAAATCATGTTTCCTTTTCTATAGGTCTAAATGAAGGTAGTGCTTGTGGAGAGAATGGCATAGGAGTTACTTTATCACAAGAACAACTTCAGAAACTTACGATTTTTTTAGAGTTACATGAAGTTGGCAAGCTGAATGTGGCCTTAACATAAAAGGGGCAGGACCAGGCTTTTGCACATATTTAGTCTGAAGGCCAGCCTTCTTCCAACTTTGCAAGCGAAGCTTATCATTCCCAGATACATTCCTTTGTCCGTAACCTTTTTAAAGACTCGAAGCACCTCTCTTTCACCTCACTTGACATGTTAATAAAACAAGAAATGACACTAAAGCAACCTCAATTAGATGGATCATTGCTATTAGTGCCTCAGATCACATAGGCATGCCTAGATATGTATGATTCTTATTCTTCTATATCAAACACTTTTGCTCACCTACTAAATAACACCAAAGTCCTTGTCACTTATATAAGCATAGTAAGCCTCCCAAATGCCTTGACTATAGATAGAGTTTTGTATGTTCTTTCCTTCAAACTTAATCTGCTATCATTTAGCAAGCTTGCTTAAACACATCACTGTTATTTCATCTTTAATCGTAGTTCATGCTACATCTAGGGCCACTCACCATGGATGAGAATTGGAGTAGCTAAACAAAGCCATGGACTTTACATTTTGGAACAAAAGCAATTTAAAAAGAGGCCACTGTTAGTCTACATCAACTAGAATTCTTCAACTTATGCATCTGCCTTAGAACATTTTGATGTTGGGCATTTTAGTCTTGGACATACTTCCCATTGACTAGTTAATAAGTTTTATACTTTGTACCCTTTTATCAGTAATATGCCTGAGAAAATTTGTGAAGTTTATCTTAAGGCAAAATTGAAGAGATTGCCCTTTCCCTTACATGATAAATCCACTGCAAAGCCTTTTGAAATTGTTCACATTAATACATGGGGTCCTTACTCTTCTGCTACCATTGGTGGTTACCATTTTTTCTTGACATTAGTTGATGACTATACTAGATGCACATGGACTTACATAATAAGACATAAAAGTGATGTCCATCAAATTATCCTTGTGTTCTACAAATTAATCTAAAACTAATTCAAACTTAACATCTAGATTATTAGAAGTGATAATGCACCAGAACTAAGGTAAACCAATCTATTCACCAATCTTGGACTAACCCATCAACAAGCTTGTGTTGAAAGCTCACAAAAAAAATACAATGGTAGAAAGAAAACACCAACATATCCTTTCCATTGCTGGAGCCCTCATGTTGTATGTCTCTATGCCACTCAAATTCTGGGGTGATGCTGTCCTTATGGCCACTCATATCATCAATAGGATACCATCTAAACCATTGCATTTCAAGACACTTTATGAGCTATTCTTTGGAAAGCCACCTAGCTATGATCACTTGAGAGTTTTTGGTTGTCAATCTTTCTATTCCACCCTTAAAAGAAATAGGTCCAAATTTAATGTGTAAAACTAAGAGGTGTGCTGATAGTATATTCCAATGGCGTCAGAGGCTATAAGCTATATGATCTTAGCACACATGAAACTATACCAAAGATGTCACATTCCTTGAACACATTTCCTTTTTAGTGATGCTAATCAAAGACATCTAAATCTACTTGAACCTAGTCCAAATCTCTCTAACATAGTAAACATGGATCATGGCCTTATGACAAATTATCTGAGTGCATCAGAAACTAGTCCTATAATGGAACGTCACAACTGTCGTTAAGAACCTCTACCACATGCACCTTCACCTGTAGAACATTCTAGTCCACCTCATAATGACATTGAAAATCAGATTATACTTAGAAGGTCAACCAGAATTAGAAACAAGACCATGGCTTGAAAGAGCCTAACCAACCACCAATATCCACTCTGCACCCCATATCTAACTATCCCAATGCTAATCACTTGTCCAAGGAATACACCTATTATTTGAGTAGACTTAATGATGTGCAAGAGCCAAAGTCATTTGCGGAGGCTGTGGAGAAGCCACATTGGAGGCAAGCCATGATTGCGGAACTATTAGCACTAGAACAAAATGGTAGTTGGGAAGTGGAGTCCAGTTACCAAAGGAGTAGCATGCAGTGGGTTGCAATGGGTTTACAAGACAAAATTTAAGATAGATGGGAGTGTTGAAAGATACAAGGCTAGGCTTGTGGGTAAGGGGTATAGCCAAGTGGAAAGTTTTAATTTTCATGAAACCTTCTACCCTGCTATTAAACATGCTACAGTTATGATGTTCTTCTCATTTGCGTTCATGGAAGAGTGGAAACTACAACAACTTAATGTGCACAATGCCTTTCTAAATGGAGACTTTAGGGAAGAGGTGTTCATGGAGATACCACAAGGCTACAAGCTGACTAGATCAAATCTCTGCTATGAGAACAGTATCAAATCTCTGCAATGAGAACAGGATGGTATGTAAGCTCAAGAAAGCTTTACATGGCTTGAAACGAGCCTCCAGGCAGTGGAATGAAAACTTCACCAATGTGCTAGATGAATATGGTTTTAAGTAGTCTAAGTCAGACAATTCACTATTTACATGAGTGAAAACAAGGCACCATCATGGCATTGCTCTTATATGTGGATGATCTTGTTATTGGTGGTGAGGATGAGGAAGAAATTCATTCTATAGTGGAGTTTATCCAATCCAAATTCCAAGTCAGAAATTTGGGAGTTCCAAGATACTTAATAGAATAGAGATAGAAGGATTGAAGGAAGGACTCATCATGTGTCAAAGAAAGTACATTTCGGAGCTGTAGATAGGTACGGAATGTTAGGGGCAAGAACAGTCTCTACACCCATAGAAATGAATCACAAATTGAGCAAGGAGGATGACAATGTCTTAGAAGACATGACTTACTATAGAAAACTTGTGGGGAAGCTGATTTACCTCACCTTTACTTGACTTGACATCAGTTTTGCAGTGTAAGTCTTGTCTCAATTCATAAGCAAACTTGGGAGAAAGCATTTGAAGTAGCAATAAGAGTCTTGAGGTACTTGAAGTTTACTCAGCAAAAGGATTAGGGCAACGCTAATGTCATACACTGACAGTGATTGGGGTGCTTTTATTGACATAAGGAGATCAATTTTAGGGCTCTATATGTTCATTGGAGACAATGTGGTGAGCTGGAAGTCTAGGGAACGAAGTGTTGTTGCAAGAAGCTCCACTGAAGCAGAGTGTAGGGCATTGGCCAATGGCACATGTGAGGCTATGTGGCTAATTAACTAATTGAAGGATTTTGGTGAAAGAAGTGATCATCTAGTCATGATCTATTGTGATAATGAAAGCACACTCCAAATTGCAAGAAATCTAACTCACCATGAATGAACAAAACATTTTGATCTTGATATCCACTCTATAAGGGAGAATGTAAAGGAAGGAATCAGCAAAGTGGAGCACATTAGCCCTTGCGATCATATTGCAAACCTATTAACTAAAGCCCTGAATTTCAAGCAATTCAGCGAATTAGTAGCCAAGATGAGCATGAAAAAATCTATGCTCACCTTGAGAGCCAGGGGGAGGGGGGTGATAAACCATGAAATACAAAGCTAAGAAAGCCAAGGTCAGAAACTAAACCTGCAGCAGCATAGTTCACAGCAGCAGTGCACCAACGCAGCATTACTGTTCCATTTTATATCTTCTAATTTATGATAGCTCTTGAGCTGATCTGTTGTTGACTGTATTAATCAATGTGTGACATGTAATCCTACCCCTTTGCAGAGGTTATTTGTGGTAGTTGTAATTAGTTTTAGGCATTGGAAGTTAAAGGCAGTTAAAACTGTAGGAGTTAAGAATTGAACTTGTGTATGCTGAGCTTTCCTGATGCTGCAGATGATTTTCTGCTTCTTGAAACCTTTCTGATAACCTTGTGGCAAGAAGTATTTTTCTTTTAATTTGGTAGCTGATCCTCTCATGGCTGAAGCACTTGCGGCAAGGTAAGCCACTTCCCTGACTGTCTCTAAGGGCTGGACCAATGTCATGCTTAAAGGAGATTGTTTAGAGCTGATCAGCAAATTGAAGGAGAGAAAAGAAGACCTACCCGATACAAGTTTCATTACGTCAAACATTTTTAACAACTGATAGCCAATTCAAGAATATTCAACACAGCTTTGTTTGAATATTCTTGAATAAGGGAGCACACACTTTACCCAGACTGGTGGATGATGATTTTAGTAACATTTCAAACCTTCCTAGGGAAATCCAGAATAAGGTGCTGTCATGTAATAATGTTCAGTTTTTATAAAATGTCTATTCATTCGTTCAAGATAAAAAAACTTTGACAAAAATGGGGAAAAATATGCATGTGCCACACACCATTAATTCATAAACCTTGGGACAAAAAATGCAATTTAGTTTATTTCTACTTTATTATGTATTTTTGTTCAACTTTTTAAACAAAATTAATATTATTTTAGTTTCAAATTTTCCATTGTGTAAAACATCATTTAAAATAGGGAAAATATATAAAGAGGATAAACCAAATAAAATATAAATTAAGATTATGAAATTATTAGTTTCTTAATAAACATGAAATATAATAAAATTTAAATTTACTCAAAATCAATATTTTCAATTTATGCAAAAATAATATAATATTCATATACAAAAATATATTTTTATTTGCTTAAATATCATAAAAAGTTTTTATAAAAACTAATTTTGCAATATAATTAATGTTTCACTTTACATATAAATATAAATTTAAAAAGGAAATTTTTAGAGAACATTAAGATAAATCAAAATACTGTTGAAAATAATAAAAATGAAATATTTTTAATTTTCTTTAATATTATTTGTTGCATAAGAAAAAACTTATAGTGAATAAAAATTATTTATATTAAATAAACTGTTAATTATTTACAAAAATAAAATAATATATGTGGAACAATTTAGGTTTAATGTCATATATTACTACGATATTTAGTTCTAAAATATTTTGAATAGTTTCTAAAATCAAAGTAAAATAATTGTGCTAGTTAATAATGAGATTATCAATTAAAAGCATAGTGGTCATTTAATTTAATTAATAGGAATTAATTGAATTAAAGGACAAGATATAAATGGAATTATTTAGTTCCATGTATACTATAGGTGCTATAGGTGAAAAAAAGAATTTTATTAAGTGCAGGAGGTTGTGTCTTGAAAATAAATAGATTTAAAAGAGTTCTAAATCACAAAAAAATCAGAAAAAATTAAGTTTATGTTTGTTTAGATTTTTTGGTGTTTGTTTAAAGGTATTTTTTCTTGAAAAGTGTGCAAAAATAAAAGAGAGATAAAGATAAAATTTGAAAAGTGTAATAATTGCAATGTATGTTTTGGCATGAAAAATCAAAACAAACATAGCCTAAGAATTTTTGTCCATTCTGTCCGAGGAAGAGAGATAAAAGTTTTTAGCCTCTCTTTTCTTCTCTCTCTTTTATTCTAAAGCCTCTTTGTCCAAAAGAGTTTTGAATAAGAACCTTTTAAAAAGGTTTTCCAAGGTGAATGAGGCACTTGTTAGTGTTCTAAACTCGTGGACGAATTAAAATTTGGGATTTGAGGGCCACGACTTGAAGATTACAAGTTTACTCGTCTAATAATACGATTCCAAAGGTACAACTTATACACTTTCTTGTATTTGTTGTTTTATGTGTGTTTTATATGATAAAAATGAAATGGGTTTGGTTTATTAAATTCCACCATATATCTCTGATATTTCAAGTTCTAAAATTTGAAAAATTCCACCCCATACCAATCTAAACTCAAGGAAGGAAGCTGAATATGGATAAGGAAGCAAGATTGTTTCAACATGGAAAGCATTAAATCAAGATATTTTTATTGAGTGGTTATCTTATCATCAAATCTCTGTAATAGGGTGGTTATGCATGGTTTTTTATCAATAGGAGATAAAATGACATTACAGAAAGATTGGTACATTTAGTAGGTGTAATCAAGGTTACATCCAAGTTTATTTGAAACCTACAAGTGTTGAATTTGTTATCCTCCATATGAGGAACTCGTGTCAATGTTCGAGTTTTGATCAAGAGGGAGTCTTAGTTCATGCAGAGGCAAGAAAATCTTGCCACATAAAGAAGTTAAGCTAGAAACGAATAAATGGGTCAAAAATCAAAGAGATTTGGTCAATGAGTTTTTAGCTAAAGGATCTTACATTGTAAGCACTTGATTTAGTGAGTAAATTTTTTGGACATAGTCCCACAGATGTAAGAGTAATTTGCATTGCACTGTAATAACAATTCTTATCTCATTTTTTAATTTTGTTCTATTGTTTGTGTGCATATTATAACATATCATACAAGAAGTATACAACCGAACCAACAAACTTGTTTTTCACAAGATGGCTTCAAGGAAGGTAGAATTCCTCTTAGAAACTTAACATTAAAACTCAAATTCCACCTACAAAAAAATTGAAAACACACATCAAATAGACCATTTCTCAGAGAAAATAAAGAGAACAAAAATGTGAAAATAATGAAAAGTGTAAATAAAGTGATATACACTTGGTTTGTCTCTTGAAAAGTGCCAAGTTCATTGTGTTCAACATGGTTTATTCTTGGTTTGTATTCTAAAAAGCATTAAGTCTAATGTTTTTCCTCTAGACGGATGATAGTTTCTTCAATTGGATACACTAGTATAAATTAAAACATAGCTTAATTGTATGAACGATTGTCTGGAAAGATGCTTGAACGAATCTGAAACCCAATTATACTCAGTCATGGCTACATTACAAAAATTTTCTAGACCACAGCTCATTCAGAACTTCCTTATGGAAGGGTTTATTTTCTATTAATCGTAGGGGCCTTTAGTCCTTTGGAGGAGTAGACTTCTTATATTTCTAATTTTCTACCGATTCCTACCCCTTCGAACATCCCTCTGGGTGGTTTGCAATATTAGGTGCATCAACTTACTCCCTTCTTCATTCTTTAGCATATGCATCGTCAAATTTCTCCCTTTCTGAAATTTTTCTGCAACAGTAGTGATATTTCAGAGCAGTTTGAATAGTCTCATTGACTATTGCTTGAAATTGCTTCCTAGTTAAACTATATTGTGGAGAGGCTAGCTTGGTATCTGTTGTATAGTGGGCTTACAAAATAACTTAGAAAAACAAAAATTAAAAGAGAGAAAATGGAGAGAAGAACATTCAAGAATTTTATATTTTTCTACTCAATCAACACTTTATAACCTCACTATTCTACAACTCTATCAACTCTATATTTTCTTTCTTGTTCTTTTAAATTGCAAAAGACTTGCAAGACCCCCCCCTATTTATACTATTCTCTGTCAAGAATAAACAGCAGTGATTAAGAAAATCTAATGGTTCAAATTAATCACTACCTAACTATTTCATCTATCCTTACCTAACTTACCAACTATATGAATATAGACACACACATTATCTAAGTACATTATCAACTCTATGTATCTCTAGATATTATTTTAATCTTCATACAAACACATCCTAGAGGAAACAATTTTCAATACAAAACTAATTTATTTTTTGATAGAACTGCTAGAAATTAAGCTTAATTTCAAACACGCTCCTTTAAGCTTGATTTTCACATCCTAAGTTGATGCTGCAACTTCGCAAAGCCTTATCTTTTTAGGGGTTTAGTAAAAATGTCAACGACTTGTTCATCAATCTTTACATACCTCTCTTGCACTTCTTTCCTTACAATGTATTCTCTTATTAAGTGAAATTGCGTGTCAATGCGTTTACTTCGACTATGGAACATAGGATTCTTCGCTAAAGCAATTGCTGATTTGTTGTCGACATATATTATAGTCCCATCTTTCACATAGGTGAAGTTCTTTAAGTAAACTTCTTAACCACAATGCATGACAAATCACACGTTGATAAAGTCACAATTAATTGTTTCTTTGACATCCAAGTGAATGTCATATTTTCAAAATAAAATATAAATCCACTTGTACTCTTTCTATTATTGACATCGCCAGCCCAATAACTATCACTATATCCCTTCAACTTCATGTCTGCAGTTGCAGGATAGAACACATCATATTTAATGGTTCATTTGATACATTGAAGTATCCTCTTTGCAACTTGAAGATGATAACTTGTTAAAGTCTCCATGTAGTGACTAATAAAGCCAACTGCATAAAAGATATCAAGCCTTGTGCATGTCAAGTACCTTAAGCTTATAATCAGGCTTTTGAAAATGGTGGAATTTACTCGATTATCGTTAACATGTTTCAACAACTTCATTCCAATTTCTGCTGGTGTGCTAATGGACTTGCAATCTTCCATTTTGAATTTCTTTTGTATTTCTTTGGCATAGTTCTCTTGTGAGATAAAGATGTCATCATCTTGTTGTTTTACCTCAATTCCAAGGTAGTAAGCCATTAATCTAAGTCAGTCATGTCAAACTCCCTGGCCATTGCCCTTTTAAAATCATCGATCTTAGAGTTACTACTTGCAAATATTAAATCATCAACATAAAGACAAATAATTAACATATCACTATTCTTATTTATGCTGGTGTAGAAAGCATGCTCATGGGGGCATTTCTTGAATCCATTCTTTTGAAGGTATTGATCAATCCAGTTGTTCCATGTCCTTGGTACTTGCTTCAAACCATAGAGTGTCTTCTTTAATTTAAAAACTTTGTTTTCATGCCCTCAAACAATATAGCCTTTAGGTTGTTCAATATACACCTCTTCTTCAAGAAATCCATCCAAAAAGGTAGACTTTACGTCCATTTAATGAATTTCCACCTTATTTGAGTTACCAACACAATCAAGAATCTTATGGTTTCAAGTCAGGCTACTGGAGCAAATACCTCGTCATAATCGATTCTAGCTCTTTGCTTGTATCCTTTTATTACAAGTCATGCCTCACATCTCTCTATTTCTCCTTTTGCATTCTTCTTGATTTTGTAAACCCATTTTATACTAATGGGCTTATGTCCTACTGGTAAAGTGGTTGACTCTTATGTGTCATTCTTCTTATAGCTTCAATTTCTTCATCCATAGCGTTTCTCTACTCTTTGCCTTTTGATATTTCTTCATAATTGAGTGGTTCGGAATCTGCAAAAAGAAAAAATAAGTTTTAATTTTAGCTAAGTTGATAAATTTCATCCCAAGTCCTCATTCCGTGTGGTCTAATAACATCTTCATCATCTAATGATGTGAAATATCTTGAACTTGATTTTGATTGTAAACTTGACTATGGTGTTGATGGAGTGAAACTTGTAGGCTTCACTTCTTCTTGTATTTGATTTTTCTCCATCTCTATTGGATAAAATGTGAAGTGCTACTTTGCTTCAAAACTCCAATCCCATAAACTCTTCTCGTCAATGACCACATCTCAATTAACTATGACTTTCTTTCCAATAGAATCATACACCTTATTCCTTTTGGAATGTTGGTCATAGCCGATGAAAATGTACATTTACTTCTTTCATCAATCTTCTTTTTTTGTTGGTCTGGGACATGAACATAAGCAACACTTGCGAATATCTTTAAATGAGATACACTTGGTTTGTATTCACTCCATGCTTCTTGTGGTGTCTTGTTCCCTACACTTCTTGATGGACTTCGGTTTGATAAGTAGACAGCATAGTCTACAGCCTCTACTCAAAATTTCTTAGGCAAATTCTTACTCTTCAACATGCTTCAAGTCATATTTAAAATAGTTCTATTCTTTCTTTCTACTATCCCATTTTGTTGTGGTGAATATAGGATAGTCAAGGGTCGCCAAATTCTATTATCATCAGTGAATTTTATGAACTATTTTGAAGTGAACTCTCCTTCATGATCAGATCTCATTGACTTGGTTTTAAATTCACTTTGTTTTTCTACAATGACTTTGAACTTTTTAAATGTTAAAAGTGCTTCTATTTTTATTTCAAAAAATAAACCCACACTTTCTACCATAATCATGAATAAATGATAGAAAATACCTCTTTTTTTTCTCAAAGATGTTGGCTTGATGGGTCCACAAATGTCACTGTAGATCAATTCCACTAGTTGTTTTGCTCTCGACATTGATTCTTTCAGAAAGCTTTTTTGATGTTGTTTTTCAACAAAACATCCTCCACATAGTTGATCAGTTTGATTGATTGATGGAAGCCCACTCACCATCTTCTTCATGGATAACTGCTTTAAACTTCCAAAGTTGAGATGTCTAAGCTTTAAGTGCCATAGTCATGACTCTTCTTCATAGTAAGCTTTCAAGTATTTCGCTACATTGGTGTTGATATTTATAAAGAACATTCGGTTCTTAATCATTAGTACATGAGCTAAAAGATTTCCTTTGTCATCTTTCAGATAGAGAATCTAATTTGTCAAATGGATATTATATCCTCTCTCCAACAATTGCCCTAAGCTAAGAATCTAAGTTATCACATTTGGAATATAGTACACATTTAATATGAATTAGTGGTCTCCGTTCTTCAATTTGATGAGAATTTTTTTTTTTTACTTTTGACAGAAACCTTTGAAAGATCACCAAAAGTAATATATCTCGTCACAGATTCATTCATCTCAACAAACATGTGTCTATGACCACACATGTGATTACCTGCATTGGTATTAAGGTTATAGGTGTGCATTGACTCTTTATTTTGTCTCTTGTGTGCCAACAAGACTATATTTTCAACTTTATTTATTTCTTCGACATAAAAGAACTTTTCCTTTTTCTATTCTTGACACTCATATAAATAGTGTCTGTACCTTTGATAATTGTAGTATTGTACCTCCCTTTTATCTTACCTTGATTGTAGCCCCCTCTTCTTCGATCTTTTGATGATCGAGACTTGTTTGATTCAAAATTTTTGTTTTGATTTTGATGGCTTTCACTTCTTCGTCGACCACATCCACGACCTTGTCCTCCGCCACGATTGTGTCCATCTTGATTCCAATAAGCATTGTCCTTCTTTTCTCCAATGTTCATCTGCACTTGATAGGCTTGTTCAATTAATGCTTTATTTCTCCTTTTGATTTTCTCTTTATGAACTTGTAGCTTGCTGGTAAGCTCGTCAATGGTTATGGTCTCAAGGTCATTAGATTTTTCAATTGTTACAATCACATGATCAAAATTTGAATCAAGTGATTAAAGTATCTTCTCCACGACTCAACTATCGGATATTTTTTCACCATTTCTTTCAAGTTGATTTGCAATCATAATAACTTGAGAAATGTATTCAAACACTTCTTTAGAATCTTTCATTTGCAAAATCTCAAATTCACCTTGAAGGGCTTGAAGTTGAACCTTCTTTCTCTTGTCAATACCTTTGAAGGCATTTCCAAAAATATCACATGCCCTTTTAGAAGTAGATGCTTGGACAATTTTCTCACAAATTGAATCATGCACACTGAGTTGGACAAGTGAAAGTACCCTTTGGTCTTTCACTTTAATCTCTTTCATAGCCTTCTTCACATCTTTACTTGCAGTAGCTAAATATTCTGGTACATCAAATTCTTCATATACTACATCCCATGCAACTTGTCCACAAAGAAACGCCTTCATTTGGATGCTCCATTTTTTTATAATTTTCTTTCATAAGTTTTGGAATTGGAAGCACTTCACTAGCAACGACTATCTTAACATGACTCTGATACTACTTTATTGTGTGATGAGCTTACGAAACAATTTAGAAAAACAAAAATTAAAAGAGGAGAAAGTGGAGATGAGAAAACTCAAGAATTTTTATATTTTTCAACTCAATTAATATTTTATAAACTCACTCTTCTACAACTCTCTCAACTCTATATTTTTCTTTTTTTTTCTTCTTCTCTTAAATTGCAAATGACTTGCATGACTCCCTTATTTATATTACTTTCTGTTAAGAATGGATGGTGGTGATTAAAAAAATCTGATAGTTCAATTAATCACCTCTTAACTATTTTACCTATCTTTACTTAACTGACCAACCATATGAATATGAACACAAACATTGTTTAAATATATCACTAACTCTATATATTTAGACATTATTTCAATCTTCATACGTATACATCTTAGAAGAAATAATTTTTAATACAAAATTAATTTATTTTTTGATAAAAATGTTAGAAAATTAAGCTTAATTTCTAACAATATCCCCTTCTTCCACAACTTCAAAAAATGATAATAGAAATGTGGTTAGGTCCCATAGACAACGCCAATATGGTGCATTCAAGATCAAGATTATGAAGATGACTCAATCTCGTATACACACGCACAGATAATAATTCAAATAGGAAAATAAGCAACACACAAATTTACATGGTTCTGCAAAGAAACACCTACATCCATGAGGCAAAAACATGTGATTGTTTTCTTATCGCTTGTTTCATTACAATTCTTCTCCACTTACTTATAAAATGCATCATACAACGGTTTCTTCCATATTCCCACCACTACTCCATGATGTTTACCGTTGTTGACCATCTAGTAACTGTCGTCTGTTGACCTATGTGTTGATGGCTGGAGGCTGATTGGCTCGAGACATTATTTCTTATGGTTGATTGGTCACCTTCTCATTTGGCCATCCTCCCTCCACTATACCAAGTCATACAATCATCCCGGAAATGGACCTATTTTGGGTAGTCAAGCACCCATTCATCTTCTTGTACTCCAATTAGTCTCCTTCCTTTGGACTGAGCAATGTACCACATCAATATTCATATTTTCAACGTAAATATTTTGTGGAACATAAACAATATTAAATTATTCTCCTTTAACATAATTTGCAAAAAATTAAAATTAATATTAATTTTTTATTATATAATTGCCCACATTTCATTTTGTAGCACTCAAAAAAAAAAAAAAAGAATATGTACACACACACACACACACACACACATATATATATATGTATATTAAGAAACTACCATTGCATATATGAATAACAATATGCCCCATTTGGTTTAAAGGTGTTCATTTTATGAGTCTATTTATCATATATATGATTTTTAGTTTAAAACCTATTACTTCTTTTTAATACAAGAGAAATATTCTTATAAAAATAGAAAATATATCAAAATCTTATTTAGCCCCTTCCGTAAAATGTAAAAATTATATCCTTACATAATTTAAAACTTTATAATTAAATGCAAATGCATTTTTCTCAATAAATTCATTCACTGTTACATATATAAAAATCATAAACAAAAATATATACTTTTTTCAAATAATCAAACAACTTAATTGACAAATCTTCACTATAAATTGATAGCGGTTCAAAAACATTAAAATTTTTTGATATTCATATATATGTGTGTGTGTGTGTGTGTGTGTGTGGGCGCTCGCAGATAAATAATGCATGTTGATTGTATATGTATGCTTAATGCAATAAGTATGATCTAGGAGAACTAAAGAATTTAAAACTGAAAATTTTAATTATATATTTTTCAAACATACAAGAAATAAAAAATCATTATCTGGACTTTAAATTTCTAAGAAAACAAATAATATATTTTTTAATGTCAAGTTTTGCCTACATAACTTTTTTTTACTATATAAGAAAATTTATGGTAGACATTCCATAAGTTCCCAATTTAAATCCATAATCATAGAATTAATTAAAATTTGAATAAAACTTTATAATGTTTATATGGTTTATCAAAAACAAAATTAAGAAAAAATTATAGTATATCTTAAAGTTAAGTTAAATTAGGACAAGGAATTGTTTGTTTGGGTTAAAATAATCTTATAAGAAATTTCAATATACAATGCAAATTATGCAAAATTTAACTTTATATTTAAAAGAAAAGGATAAAAAAGTACAAATTTTTTAAAAATAAAGAATAATTATGCATGTTTAGTTGTATTCTTTTTAAATTTTTAATAATATAAGTGAAGAGTTGAAGATAAGAATTTCTAAAAGCGCTGTTTAGGAGAAGGATTTTTGTTGAGAATGATATTTAGTAGAGGTTGTGTTAAAATGAGAAATGTATTTGGTTATAATATTTTAATAGGATAAAAATTTTGGTTTATTTCAATATATTGTATGAAATATATAATAATAATTAGATAATATAATAATATTTAGTAACAATAATTAGTTTTTAGGGTTTGATAGATATAAATAGGAATATATATGTGACATATATAAATATTAATTTAATTGTGAATAGATATTTTGATTAAAGAATAATTTGTTAGTTATATATGTAAGGGATAAAAATTTTGAATGAAAATTTTGTTAATTAATATATTTGGTAATGTGAAGTTTGAGGAGAAGTGTTGGAATTGAAATTGAGGTTTCAATTTTTTATATATTAAAAAATGTAATAATATATATATATATATTATTTTGCTTTGAGATAATTTTGAAATTAAATTATAGATTATTATATGTTATGTAGTTATATATAATTCATATTCCGACATTCAATAAAAGAAAAAAATTTCTTCTATATGGAACAAAAAGATAAATATAATATATATAATGACACAAATACTAATAATTGATTATTTCATAAGTTTATTTTTACTTAAATTTTATTCTAAATTTATATTTTTGAAATGGCCATATAGAACTTTTTATATTCTATAAAATATATATCATCTTTGCAAAGGAATATTTTATTAGTAATTTATAAATTAAATTATTTTGAACATAACACATATATTGTAAGTGATTGTTAAATCAAAGTAGGAGGTATAATATTAATAGAGTATTACTTATACATTATGATAAAAATTAAATTAAGTTTTCTGGTTAATTCAAATACAGAAGAAAAAGAACAAAGTTTATGATAACTCAATCATTAATTAAATTGAAAAATATTTATTTGATTAATTTAATGGCTATTTTTGTAGCACTTTATTAACAAATTTAAATTAATATGTATTATATATAGATATATATATATATTTTTAAATTTTAGTTATAAATGTAAAGTAAGATCAATAAGTAAAATGATGAATAAAATTCTAGAAAATAAAGAAAATTGGCTTATTTTTGATAACATATATAATTTTTAAAAAAATGTTTAGTTGGGATATAATTTGTAAGAATGTGAGTGAGTTGTTGAAATATAAGAAGTGTATGCTATGTCTGGTTTCATTTATCACTTCAATATACAAAAACTTAATCATTACACTTATTAATTTTTTTCTCTTTTTCTTTTTTATTGTTATGCAGTTTTCAAAAAAATACACTTAATACTACACACCAAAAAATATAAACAAGCACAGCATAGTTTCAATTAGCTTATTAATTTGCCTTTTGTACTTTCCACCTATACTAAGTGATAAATTCTAAAATGTTCATTTTTATTAGTTATTATTGTAAGTATTCTCCTTTGATATAATTTTTAAAATTGAATGAGTTCTATGGATAGTTTTTGATAATATTTTTTTCGCCAAAAAAATAATCTTATTATATTATAAAATAATAAAAAGCAAAAGGTGTTATTGGAATTTGATTATATTTGATATTATATGTTAAAAATGTAGTAATGACTTTTTTATTTACATTTTTCCTTTCTAATAATTTTTACTAAAACTTTTTAAATATTTTTGAATTTTCAAATGAATTTAATTTTATATAAAAGTATGCTTTGAGATCTTTCTAAATATGTATCGTATATTATCATTGAAATTAATTACTATAAAAATTATATTGTGAATCAAGGATATTAATTGGTGGAGTTGATAAAAATTATAATTAAATTATGCAACTTTAGATGCATAAACTTATATCTTGAGTTAACTGAAATTTAGATAAAATTTTCTAACATTAATATAATTTCCTAAACATCAATATTAAGGTCTAAGTCTAGTACATCTCAAAGTTAAAAAGTTTGATCAAAATAATGTCCCTTTAATATTTTTAAAAATGATAATATAAGGAATTTCATTATATATATACAAAGTATAAAATTTACAATTTTATATCTAAAAAGAATAATTATTTATGATACAATACCATAAAATCTTATGTAAGTTCTCATATTATAGTATATTCTATACTCTACAAATTTACAGTAGTATGCTTTGCATATAGGAGACACTAGCAATTAAAGTATAATCTATTAATAAAAAAGCAAAAACTATTAAAAATAACGTTTTAATTATGAAGAAAAAATGAAAAACAATATTAATAACAATAACATAAATATTAAATACATTAAAATTTAAAATTAAATTAAGAATATTATGATAGAAAATTATGTTTACCAACTACTATCACAAGATGATTTTGATAAAAAAGCATCTGGTCGACAAATAGATATGACAGTAAAACATTTTAAAATTACTAATTAAGCTATTGAAAATTTAAACAAATTGATAGTCATACTAATATTTATAAAAATTTATTTATTTAAATTGCTCATAGAGTTTATCTTTCATTATGTTTAATTTTTATAATTAAATATTTTTAAATTTTAATTTTAAAAAGTATAAAATTATATTATTTATTCATGCACAATGCATGTGCACTTTACTAGATTCTTGTAAATATGCAAACCCTCAAAATTTATATAGATTTGTATTTTAAAAATTAACATGTCACTTGGTCCAATTATCATATAATATAATATATAAAAATATATAAAGACAAAAAAAATAAAGTTACATGCTATCAATTTTTACATTCTTCAGGACTCTTTTCGCCAAACACACAATATTCTTTACACCTCAAAAGTACAAACGCAACACAGCAGAAACTTGGTGCTAATGCACCGACACACGACACCCCACCCCAAACCAAAAATATGTTATCTTCACCTTCATAAGTTTATCACCTGTATCCTTTTTGGGAAAGACTTGTCCTCTTTTTGAGTTCTTGAAACTCATGGATAAATTGATCCTCTTTGATAAAAGTCAATATAAGCGGGTGACCTTCAGCAGTTAAATGTCTTTTCACTTCATGACGAGAAATTTCACAAGAAATATCATCATATATGCCATGTTGCATATTTCTTCAACTTGGCCATCTTTGCCCTCAAAACATTCCCACAGAAAATGAATAAATAAAATAAACGACAATCACCACCCAACATCCTCCCAACAAATTGCCTTCAAAGTCCAACCAAAGCAAGCGCAAGCGCAGATAACACTTAAGATTCAATTCTGAAGTCAATCTCCAAAAACATTTATCTCACACAATGAGTCACAATTTCAATTTACTTACACTGATTGGTGGAGTATATTCAACCGATAGGCTTTACACTTTGTCTTTGCTTTTTGTAGTATCGAAAAGAGTGATTGACGTGCATGATGGTCTGCTGAGGAATATAAACACCCCGTTTTACGAGCATCATTCTATAAAAGCATATCGACTCTCTGGGGCAGTCATGCAAGCCTAAGAATAAACTCTGTAATGGGATGGTTTAAGCAATGGCATATGCAACCGTCACCTCCTCTTTAGGGCGCCACATGGTTTTCTGGGCACATAACAATCCTTCCTTGCCCTTTGAGTAGGTCATTTGAATATCCCACTGCAACGACTTGAATAAATTCTCAAGTTCAGAAATGGTCTCAGCAGTGTCCCGAACTATGATCTTTCCTTCAGGTCTCAAAATTCTATCAACCTCTGATACCAAAGCCATGAAATTACACCTGTCCAACCCAATAGCTATTAGAACATGAGAGCAGAGAATTAGGGGGAACACAAACTAATCAATGAAATTTTCAACTCACTTCTTTTTAATCTTTGAGAAAAGATGATCGGCGTGAAGGAGATCATAAGATCTTGGGTATGTGCTAAACGATTCACACCAGTCATGATAAATTCCGAATAGACCTCGTTCATAAATTATTGGTAGACTATCAGGGGCATCTATAGATACAATGTTCATGACCCACAAATTCAATTCCCTCAAAGCAGCAGCGAATCTGCAAATCAGAACCATTAATTTTGTATAGCCAAATAGTGCTTGATAGGTCAGTGAAATATTCCTCTAGGTCATTAACCAAAAAGGAAAATAAAAACAAAAACAATGACAATATCAATAACAACTAGCGTTCAACCCCACTCTACAC
This sequence comes from Avicennia marina, assembly GCA_019155195.1. NCBI lineage: Eukaryota > Viridiplantae > Streptophyta > Magnoliopsida > Lamiales > Acanthaceae > Avicennia > Avicennia marina. The sequence goes on along the minus strand of CM032777.1, from coordinate 5,265,449 downwards.
ATTTTGCATAATCTTTTTTGATATATTTAATTTAATAAAAGAATTATGCTTCACATCTAGCAAGATAACTTCTCGAACACAAATAAAGTATAAACAAAAAAAAAACAGGTAATGAAATATTCATTAAATATTATTTTCTGGCAAAAGAGGTTTATTCAAATTAATGCAATTTGCATAGAGTGAAGCAAATTTGTAGAGAAATAATGCACTTGTGATGTGAAATTAAAAGAAGCGTCAGTTATTTGGAAAATAATTACTATTTAGATTAAATTGCACTCAAGTTTACAAGACCCTCTTGATTCACACCAAATTATTAAAAATAGAATATTATTTTAATCCATACGCATAAATCCAAGGCAAATGGGGTGCTGGGCCATAATAACGGGTACAGATTAATAGAAACAATATGTTTCATTCATAATATGAAAAATGGGAAAGCACATCTATGAGTTTCTACATGTTTGAAGAGTTCATGAGAAAACCTTAACACCAACATATCAATAGTTTACCTGCTGCCGGATTGAGTTAATAAAGTAATATCAAGATTTGGAACAGATTGGGACAACCCAATGATTGAAAAAGTAAAATCCCAAACTAAAATAACATTGCACGTCTTCTGCTGGTTTCATCAGTTCATTAGACAGAGAGGACGGTAATGTCCTGAGGAAAATTACTAAGCCAGTCATTTATGTTTAATTCTATTTTATTTTCTTCAATTTTTTGCTTACCCTCCATAAACAGCACGCATGTCCATGACATTCCTCACAGTTGACCAATTTATTCCCAGTCCATTGAGATAAGACCTGCTCACTACACGTTTCCAGTGTTCATTATCTGCAGCAAAATCTTCTGGAGCTAGCTTTCCATAAGCTCCATCTTGGGAACTCAACCAGTAAGGTATTTTCTCCACCCGAGCAGGCCACTGCTCTGGCCATCGAGAACCACGCTCTGATGAATCAATGGGCACCTTGTCTATGCATGCTTGTAACAGCACATTCCTGATCATATCCAAAAAATAAAATCAAATTGGTTAAACAAAAGTGAAATTTCAGTTTCCACGGCTATTTTCACATCTTACAAATTTTGCTACTGCCACTTTTCAATAACAAAGCTTGGAACTTTCTGATAAGCATGGAAAATTGGCTCTAATGTACAATTCAAGAAAAGCATACCAGGCAGCCACTGGAATATCAGAGTCTTGGCAGAGAGGAGGATCATTTTGCGATCTTTGTTCATAGCACTCATTTGAAGTAGGCTTTTGATATATAGCAATGCCAACTCCATTGGCAGTATCATTGGTAATTGAAACAACCGTCCAGCACATTGCATGTGTCAGCTTCTTCATGGCTGTTAATATTAGCAGGAAAATTTAACTCGTTAGAGCCTAAGAACTATATTGGCCTAGAGGAGAGCAGAATAAACGATGTACCTTCCCAGATCTCAACATCTTGAGGACGTTTCTGGTAAATGGGAGTCGCAGACCAAACAAAGAAACCACCAGGTCTTAGTAAACGGTTCATCTCCAAAAGTAGTTTACCACCTAAATTTTGTAACATGATGACGAGAATGCAATGAAATCATAGTGTCATATAAAAAATGCCAATAATGTATTACTTGCATGTGCTTACACATCAAAATAGAATTTATTTCACATGATAATGCTTCTCTTAAAGGTTTTTCACTCTCTCCCTTACATCATTTTCGTAAACTGAAGTAACATGAAATAAAGTACCTTCAAAATGCCAAGGCACCCTACAACGCACACAATGCACAACATCAAAAACTCTCCCAGGATAAGGAAGTCTCTTTGTACCCATGACAGCAGATATAGCTGGTATTCCTCTTTCAAGTGCAAACTGAACCTGAGCTTCATGTTCATCTTTTGGAGCCAAAGACATGGTCAGCACATCTCTTTCAAAGAGAACGCCCCCAAAGCTAGCAACCCCACAGCCAACATCCAAAACTACACGGGAATGTTTACCCCATGAGATTTCAGGCACAGACTGCAAGGCAATACAAGTAAAAATATTTTTTTGTGGTTAGTAGCCCATCTTTCATGGTCGGTATAAGCCTTTGGTCAAGAACATTTAGCAGAAAAGAGTTTCCATAAAAAGGAATTTTAATAAGGTACTGCCACAATTCAGAAAAAATACTTGGAAAGGAATATAAAGTCTTCCAATTTTTTTTTCGGGCACATAATAAACAGCATTAGATTACACAACAGAACTAGGCAATCTCTATAAATCATTTTGACCCAGATAGTGCAAACAATAAAACAAAGACTAACAATTTGACAATTACAAAATTAAGCACAAGAACGATATTACAAGGATCAGATGCTGGTTTACATTAGTCAACTGTAATCCGGCCTCAGAAAATCCTACCTGTTGTATAACATCAATGTAATGAAGAGCACCATTTTTAAATTGGGTGCCACCACCTGGGAAGATAAGATATTCGCCATCGATTTTGACCCAATTTTGGTGTCCTTTAACCTCTGCAAGCTTGGTGTGGAGAACATTATGGTACCTAATCTGTCAGACAGAGTAAAACAAGTCAAAGAAAGAAATGAAACGAAAGATTAAGCTACAGCACGGTCTTAATTAACGTATTATACCTTTTCCCGGCTTGCGGGCCACTCTACTGGTTGTTGATAACTTGCAGGGAGTGGTACAAGGCAAGTAGGGGGATTCTCCGGACAGTGCCTCTCTCTATGTTCGTAGTGCATGGTTGATGAAAGTTTCCTGATTGCCGCCCAATTATCAAGACATGGAATGTAATCTGGTCCAGCACTAGTGTTGCAAAGCTTCCAACTTGTACCATTCTGATTTTCTAATTGGGAAAAGTTTTGAATTTCTTTTTCATCCTTTGACTCTATTGCTTGAGTTGAAAATGCACCATTTTGGGTTGTAGATTCATTTAGAAGTTCTAATTGAGCCCCAGAAGGAAACAACTCACTGGAATTGTCCATGTAACCTTGATCTAATTGTCCATCTTTCTTGATTTCCACTTTCTTCTCTAATTTGTCCAGTTCCTCTTCCCAAACTTTTTCACCTGAACCTTCATGAGGTTTTTCTTCAGTGTCATCACGCTTATCTTCATTGTTCTCACCAGATTCATTTACCACCTCAGATAGTCCATCTTCTTGCTTTTCCTCTCCATTTTTTGACTCATTTGCTGATCTATCTTCCTTATTTTCACCTAAAACATTTTCATTTTCATCCTCAGACTGCTCTTCATGCTTTTCCCTCTCTTCAAGTTTATCATTCCTTCCTTCCTGTTCTGTATTCACAATAGTGCCCTCTTTCGTGGCATCCTCGGGTAAATCACCAGGATTATCCTCAAACTGCTTCAAGTTTCCCTCATTGATTGGATGATCATCATCATTCGCACTGCTAATACTCTCACTGTTGCTGGTGTCATTGTTAGTTTGACCATAGCTCTCAGTGACCTGTCTCTTCACCTCGTTTTTGTTCTCCTGCAGAACAACTGAGTTCTGACCAGGGACAACAGATGACGATGTAGCCATCCAAATGCCAACCAAGCAAAGGGCTACTAAGATCACAATACTCATTTTTGAACAATAGCCTGAGGATGATTTCCTACCATCAACTCTAGAATATTTTCCAAAAGCCATGCTATAATGCGTGTATACCAATCAATCCTTGAGACTGCTTATCATTACGCCTGCAACATAAGAAAAATTAAAATTAATCTAGCCATTAAATCCAACCAGCTTGTTTCATCAAAGGCACGACAAAGTTCATCCAAGAAAAATAAAGTAGAAAAAAGGACGCCCTGGTATTGCAAAGCGTAGCTTTAATATTGTATTGTTAAAGCTTAAATCGTTGCAGTTTAACTTGTAAGCATGATCCATTCAAGATAAGTACTAAACAGCACTGGAAAATAAAATCAACAGCACGAAATTCAAGATAAATGGAAAATAAAGAAAAAACTACGATCAAAAGATGCAGTTATGAAGAGACGCATACTGAATTTAAAATACTACAGGAAATTGAAATCGTTTCAACCAGACTACAATCACTCGTAATCTTACCCATCTAAATATCCCACTGGCAAATCGTTGTTTTTCTTGAACTGGTGCAGATCAAACAAAACACTTACTTAAAAACTCACATCGACGATTTGCATCACAATTAGTAATAAATATTTAATACAGAAATCACCATCTTCAAGAAATAAACCCAGAAACATAAACTCAGACAACATTTAACAAAATAATCATAAGCCACAACTACTGTAACAACAACAATCTTGGCAAGAATTACGAGCTGGGGAAGCTTAGTTTTGTATTACCTTTCTTGTATTATGAACAGGTACCTGACCAAATCAGAGCAGCTTCACTGACATGTTCTGTCAAGAATTACGTACTCTGTGATCGGTATCTGGTTATTAATATGAAAAAGAAAATGAACGGAAAGTTTGAGAAATTTAAAATCCTATTCATTCATTGACAACATACAAGTGTATAAAGAAAAAGAAATATAAAATTAAGGAATATAAAATTTGATTGTTTATGAAAAATAACGAAGAAAGAAATTATAAGAATACACGTGGAATCGTAGTGGACGTTGCGGAAATTAAGTTATTTCAATTATTATTTTTTTAGTGTTTATTTTGTTTATCAAACAAAAAACTAATTTCTTTTTCCTTAAAAATTGTGGAACCAGTGATAATGTCGGTTGGTAGGACTGGTGGGCTTTCTCCCAATAAAAATGTCTGGCCGTAAGACGTGGAATAGTTATGTGCATGCTTGGTGGTAAATCATCCTCTTTTGGGCTTCTTTGTTGTTCTTTTGTGCACGTAATGATGGATGATGGCGAGATTTGGCTTCAGTTTTCATATTTGTAATTATTTTGTAGGGATAATTTTTAATACGATCAAAAAATATGATTCAAAATTAATAAAAATTAATAAATTTAGATTAAATTTTTATAGGCGTAAATCAAAATCGAATCAAATCTCTAAATTCAAAAAAATGATCAATTTTAAGTAATCTGACAAGTTTGACACGCGAATGTGCTTATTTATTTAAAATAATTTAATAAATATTTTTATTAACTATTTTTTTTTATTTTGTAATATTAACTCTTTAAATTGAAAACTAATTAATTAAAGTTAAATGCTAAAATAGTAAACATATGAAAACTCCAATCTAAATATCATATTAAACTAAACATGTGTCGATATTTTCAAATTTAATTTCTCATTCTGAACGTTAAAATTCAAAGCGCCGTCCACACTCCACACCCTCTTCTAGACAAGCTTTATTCCTTTTCCTTCTTTTTTCTTTTTTTTTTAATTTGTGTGATTATATATATTTTGATGAAGTTTAATCCAATAAAGTTTAAAATGTCAAGAAAGTAGAAAACTTTAGACTTTAAGTGCATTTAGAATTACTTTTTAAACGAATAATATTAAAGTCAAAAGAAAAAATTGTAGTATGTAGAAACCTATTTTTAGCTTTACTTGGTCAAAATAAGTTTTTTTTTTCCTTTTTTATGATGGTTAAAGAATTAAGTATAGGTAGCCCATGAAATCAATGGATTGGGTTTAGGTCAAAAAAGTTAATTCGTAAAAATAAATAGGTCAAATTCAAATTGCATGTTTGCATATAATACACATATCTCAACTCGACAAGCAAACCTACCAACCTAACTCATTGCTACCCCTATTATTTTGTGTGTAATATTTGCTTATTATTGCAAAGGATAAATGATTTGGGAGAAATTGGAAAAGGCAACAAGGAAAGATGAAACCATGAATCGGCACACACCAATGACATATCAATTTGGTCATATCGTTAAGAGAACATCCTAATAGTTCAATGTACTTCAATAGTGTAGTGATGAGTGTCAATAATATGCTCTCAAAATGCTAAGAAGTTATGAGAAATATTGGTTGTGAATGCTAATTATTTACTAATTAATAAAATATTAATATTCTATTTTATCAATATTTATGGCAATTTTATCATGTATGTAATTTTGGTATGACATAAAGCTATGCGTGGGCCATATAATTGTATCAAAAGTTTTCTTCATAAGAGTTGTGAATATATATACAAGACTTTTTCTTACACAATCATTAGAATTTATTTGCTAGTCACAGATTCTCTAAATGTATATTAGAGTATCAGTACAACTTAGACATTTTATGAGATATTAAGAATGCATACATGTGGATATGTCATTGGAAAATAATGTATTTGAACAATGACTCAAAAAATGAAATAGGCACATAAAGTTTGCTCTTTACTGTTGGTACTTTACTTCTTGATTGTATTAAGTTCGCATGTGCCTTAGATATGAGACTACATGAATACCTTATTTTTATTGTGATTAGTGCGTCACTAGGGTATTAAAAACTAAGATTTATCTTCATATGTGATAGGACTATGAGTTCAACTTGCCATTGCTTATCTACCTATAGAAGTATGTGCACCATTAATATAAGATTTGTTTCTTTGCATGCGAACAAGGTGTTTGTTTTATGTGATCGATGTTTCATGAGATGAAAATTTTTAGCCAAAGTGGTATCTGATTGAAAAAGAATTTCCAATAAGACATTAGTATCATGAGATAACATTGATTTGGTCACATGATTAAATTAGTAAATTTGATTAAATACATGAATCTTTCTTGATCAAGATAAAGTAAGATAAAAGGCTTATATCACATAGTATTTATGATCAAGAGGATTCATGTGATCTATTTACTTTATCTTATATAGGCTACACGTCAAGTGTTATTCATATCTTTTGAACTATACTTATTGTTAATGATGAATTTAGAAAGTTATACTAAAAAATAAAGCAAAGACAAGAAGGTTATTATGATGTGAGGGCTTCAGTGAGACTAATAAATTTTAGGGAAAAATTATTTTGGTTACAATTAGACTAAACCAAATGAAATTATTTATTCCTCATTATATTTGTTAATAATGAGATTATTAATGAAAAACATAATGTGCGTTTAATTTAATTAATGTAGGGCAAGATACAATTGGAATTATTTATTTTCCATTATGTTTGTTAATAATAAGAGTATAAACTTGGAACATAATTTGTTTTTAATTTAATTAATTAAATTAAATGACAATATTTCAATGGAGTTTAAGTATTAATGGAATTCAAAATTAAAGATGGAATGAGTTTGAATTAATCTTAAGGCCTATACAAAAGACCGAGGAGTTCATTCCATATGCTATAGTTGGATATATATATATATATATATATATATATATATATGGAAACATGAATCCAACCATGTATATAACACTGTGTGTTGAAAATAAATTAATTGAAAAAGTTTCAAAAAGTTACTTTTCATGCAGAGGTACTGTAGCAAAGGACTGTTCACGATACCATTCATCTACCCTAATTTACATAATAGAGAGAATATTCATTAGCCACCTTCATATTTTATCTTGTCAAAATTCTCCAAGTACAAATAAGCTTGTGGAATTTTATAAAGGAATTTGTGAAAATGCATTGAACAAGCCTTGCTTGTTTTTTTTATGGACAAATTGAAGGCTATGGCTAAAGTTTTGTAACTTATAAATCACAAATAGAAATTGCTAGAAATTTAATTTCAGACAACTATCCATATGTCTAATTATTTTTTAATTTGTATGAGTTATGTAAAGAAAAGGAGCCTAGGTTTAGATTTGTATTTCTGTTGCATTATCCTTGCTGTTTTATGCATTTTAAATTGAATTTCTACATTGCAAACTCCATGAAACCCAACAATGTGTTGAAGTCCGTTGAAATGTGTTTGTGAATAAATTAAAAACTATTTTTAGACTATTTAATAGACATAAAAAGGGAATTCATGAAGAAAAAATGAAGTGAGAGGCAATGTAATGTAAGGTGAAGACAGCGGTGGAGGTGGGGTAATCTTTAGTCAAACTCATTCAAGTGAGAGGCAATGCAGTGTATGGTGAAGACAATGGTGGAGGTGGGGTAATCTTTAGTCAAACTCATTGGACAAACATAATTAATCAAATTATTCAACTCAAAGTAATATGGAACACATTGAAAAATTAAATTAAATTAAAATGATTTTAAAAATATATAACTATGATTGGTAACCTAAACGATGCTTACAAAAGAAGAGAATACAGTGGTCTTAATAAATAAATTAATTTTTATTAGTATCTCAACTATTAAATGAACTTACACAAAAAATTTAATATTGAGTCTGAATAGAAATTTCTCTCACATGAGAGTCTCTATTTTGTTTGATTTGGTTATTGTGAGAGCTAAATGGATAAAAATGCTTGGACTTTCTAGAAATCGTTGGTCTTAACAGATGAGGAGGAAGTTGGCATTACTGTCTCTTATGAGGATTGGCATTTAGGTAATCCTCCTACCCATCTACTTCTTGTTGGAAAGGCCTTTATCCCACTATGGGGGGAATTTTCGAGGGCTTGAAAATTGCCCTACATTGTATGTTGAATCTAATTAGAGAAATGCAATTTCACATGTTGGGGGAGGTTAGTTTTGTTTTACAATTTAATCATATTTGGGACAAGCAGCAAGTTCTTGAGAGATGTCCCTAATCTTTCGATCAATTACAAGTAATCTTCAATGAGGTCCACGAGGGACATAGGTTGACTAACATATGTTTGGATTGGTGTGAATTTGATATTTTTATTGGTGATCTTCCATATGGACAAATGAATGAAGTTATTGCCAAACATATTGGAAATTTCCTAGGAATTTTCTTAGGATGGAAATAGACTGCCCAGTATGGGAGATGGATTAGACCGATGCTAGTTAGAGTGAAATTAAATATTATAGAGTGGACGACGAGAGCATTGAAAATCCGTTCGATTGGGAGATGAACATGTGGTGTATTTCTCATACCGATAGCTAACTAATTTTTGTTATTCTTGTGGAAAGTTAGGACATATTTAGAAGCTTAGCAATTTGGTGTATGAAAATTAGGTAGATCTGGGTCAGTTGGACTTGGGTATTTGTAGACTAGGGACAAATCTACGTTGAATGGTATTTGACACGAGGAGGGTAGGTGAATAGGATGACAGGGAGCAAGTATATTTTGCTGGGAAAACAAATAGGACTCCTTGACCCATTCCAGTTTTGTGGGTGAGCTACCCAAAGAGCTGGCAGAATGTAGATTTGGATGTCCCAAAGGAAAGTGAAGTAGCTACTGGCAACTCCTTAAGGAAGGATGAGCAAAAGAAGTCAACACCCAATTCCCCCCCCCCCCCCCCCCATGGCTGCTTTGGTGGATGTGGAGATGTAGCACAGTAATAACTTGCAATAGGACTAGCCATGCATCAATTTCTATTTGGTAGGTTAAATGATGCAAGCTTATAATGTAGCCAATGTGGGAGGTGTCAGTCAGGAGGGTAGCATAGTAAACTTGTTCATGTCGCAACTATAGCCTATTGACAATAAGGCTTTGAATTCGGATCCTTTTAATCTAGGCCCATTGATTGAGCCAAAAAATGACCTAGGGTTCAACCTCATTAATATGCTTTAAAACAAATGACAAGTAGAAAACATAATTCTATAGAGATGTTTTCTATGGAGGGTAATCTGAACAAAAGTAGTTTTTACTCTTGACGAGATGCGCATCACCATCATGTAAGGATTTCCTAACGGCAGAGATTGCTGTGTAGTCCCATCGACAATCATGAGATGCTTAGTGTGGAATTCCCAGGGATTGGTTGGCCCCTAGATAGTTCATCATCTTAGGGATTTAATTTGAGAGCATTACCCCTCAGTGGTTTTTCTTAAGGAAACTAAAATGCCTACTTCTTGTGTTGATGTAATTAAACAAAAGCTTAATTTGCATGGCTTGGGGATTGCAACTTTAGGGAAATTGGGTGGGTTAGCATTACTTTGGGATAAATCTATTCAATTGGATTTGGCTAGTTTTTCAAAAAAATTTATTAATTCATTTATGGTTGATTTGTATTGAGGACTAAAATGAAGGTTTACAAGCTTTTATAGAGGGCTTAAAGCCTTTAACTGAAAAATTTTCTGTATAATACTTGGATCTATTAGCAAAAAATTTTTCTTACCATGGATGTGCTGTGGGGATTTCAACTCTATCTTCTTCACTAAGGAGAAGATAGGGGTCATTGCCAGTTCAATATTGGCAAATTTGAGAATTTTGGAGGCCATCCAAGATGTAGGGTTGTGGGATATTGGGTTTGTAGGCAACAAATTCACATGGTGTAACAATCGTAAAGGATTCAATACCACTTGGAAGAGTCTAGACCAAGCTTGTGCAAATGAGAAATGGATTAAGCTGTTTCCTAATATGGTGGTTTAGCACTTGGATTCTATTTACTTGAATCACTTTTTTATTGATTGGAGAAGGATTTGCACTAGGAAAGATTGGGAAAAGGGACGTGGACCATTCAGATTTGAGGGAAATGGGTATTGCACCTAAGCTGTGAGAAAGTCATTTGGTTGTCCTAAGCAAAAGAAGACAAAATTGAATTAAGTGGAAAATTGATTACTAAATTGCAAACTTGTCGGAATAGGTTAAAAGAATGGCGCAAAAATGATTTGGGTGAGGAGAAGAAGCAAATCAAGAAATTGAAAAACAAAATACTCGAGTTCAAGTAGGGTGTAATTTATATTGAATTGAACGAGAAGGAAAAGGCTTTGTGGCAAGAACTTGTTCTATAGATAGGAGAAGAGCTAAAATGGAAACAATGTGGAAAACAATTTTGGTTGTTGGATGGTGATAAGAATACAGCCTTCTTCCATGCCTATGCCTTTAGCTAAACACACACAAATCAGATCGAACGGCTAAAAGACAATAAAGGGAACAAAAGGATGGATTTTTCTCAAATTTAAGACTTAGTTTGAGGCTATTTTGTAGGGCCATTTTGACCTTCAATTCCTGCATAAGAATTTTGGATCATGCACTTTCACATATGTCTAGATGTGTTATTGATGACATGAATATGGAGTTGAAACAACCTTTTACTAGGGATGAAATATTCTTAGCACTAAAAAATATGGTATCGTTGAAATCTCCTGGATCAGATGGAATGGCTCCTATATTCCACGAAAGGTATTGCAGTTGGTGGTTCAATTCATTTTGGATTTCCTTAATGGGGAAAACAATGATGAAATTATGCATGAGACGAATACTATCCCCAAAACATAAAATCCAGAGGATTTTTCACATTTTTAGCCGATCAATCTTTGTTATGTGATCTATAAGATGGCTTCGAAAGTGGTTGAAATGGGCTAAAGAAATTCTTGAATCAGATTATTATTTCCCCACCATAAGCAACCTTTGTCCAAGGAAGGTTGACTTTAGATAATATAGTAGTTGCTTTTGAGGTGAATCATTATCTTTGGAATAAAAGAAGAGGCTAAAAGGGGTTCACGGCACTTAAACTAGATATGTCCAAGGCCTATGATCAACTTGAATGCTGTTTTATCTACTCTTTGCTTGGAACGATGGGCTTTCATGATATTTTCACTAATATAATTATGAAGTGTATTTGTGGGGTGAAATTCTCTTTTGTCCTATATAGTATGGTTTTTGGTTGTGTGCATCCTTAGCGTGGAATTTGACAAGGTGTTCTATTGTCTCCATATATATTTATATTTTCTGCTAAGGCATTGCATCCTTGATTCTTCACAAGGAAAAAATTGTTTAGCTACAAAGAATTAAAATATGTCGTTAAGCTCCTGTGGTATCAGATTTATTATTTGTGGATAACACATTATTTTGTAATGTAGATGATGTAAACTTTCAGTTGATTAGGGAGGTTCTAGAAATCTATTGCAAAGCATTGGGACAATAGATTAATTATAAAAAGTCATTCATCACATTTAGCCCTAGTGTACGCCATGAAAAGAGAAATAGATTAGTAGGCATTGGGTATTGCAACTATTGACCTTAATTCTTCATATCTTGGCCTTCTAGTGACTATGGGTGGGATTAAGAGAGGTTATATAATGTGGCAGTGTGTCTTAGGAAGGAAGGAAAAGTTGCTCTCCTTTGAAGGTCGATGTGCACTTATTTAGGCTACTGTGCAATCTATCCCAACTTATGCCATGAGTGCTTTTAAATTGGTAGACTCATTGATTAAGGAACTTAATTCTCTTATGACTAGATTTTGGTGGCATGCATCAAAGAATCACCCTATTGATTGGAGAAGTTGGAAGGCCCTCTATGGGAACCTATGTATAGGTGGCGTAGGCTTTAGAGATTTCAAGATTTTCACCATGGTTTTGTTAACTAAACTTTAGTGAAGGCTAATTAAGTATCTGGACACTTTATGGGGAGAATATTTAGAGGGCTTTATTTCTTGCAACCTAATTTTTTTAATGCTAAACTGGGGTCTAACCCCCATTGACGTGGTGTAATATACTTGAAGCATTAACACTTCTCAAATTAGGTTTTAGATGGAAGGTTGGTTTTGGAGAAAGAATACTACTTTGGTAAAATCAATAGATCCCTTGACTTATAACTTTCTAACCTATCATTCCATGTTGAGAACAGCTAAGGAAAATGTGTGTGGCTAATTTAATATATGATGAGGGGAGGCTTTTGAGGGAGGAATTGATCATGCATTGTTTCAAAATGAAGGTGTGGATTTAATCCTTGGAATCCCATTGGCTATTTGTAAAATAGATGATTCCTTAACTTGGCATTATTTACAAAATGGTTGGTTTAGTGTTCGATCTACTTATTCTTGGGCAGAAGAGTTCTTGACACAAGAAATGGAGGTTTGGCAGCCGAATCCAGCTATAGAATAGATGAGTCTTAGAATTTTATTTGGAAGACTAGACTCCCACAGAAAATTCAGTTTGTTATTTGGCGATTTGGGAGCAATGTTCTTCCTTCCTTGGTTAACTTATAGAGTTGAGGTTGTAGAGTCACAAAGGAATGTAAGATTTGCTAATTTTACCTAGAGGATTCAAGACACTTTTCTAAAGTGTGACTTTGTGAGACAAGTGTGGGAATTATCTGATCTACCATGGGGATTTTTTTCGGCATGGCGTTTCTCTTCATTCCAATAGCTTAAATATCTTTATGAACACTTTGTTGTAGATTAATTCTGATGGTGTTGTGTTATTTTATGGGCCATTTTGGTGATATAGAAATAGTAGATTAAGGGGAGGAACCATCCAAATGATTATGAATGTTCTCATATTTTCGATAGTGTACCTAGAGGCATTTGACGAAGCTAGGAAAAGTAAAATGAGTCTACCACATGATTAGGAAAGTTTAAGTTTAGACTCTAATTTTGTTCACTAGGATGGTGTGAAAATTAACTTCAATGGTGCGATCATGAAGGAAAGCAAAGGAGCTAGAGTAGTTGTGATTGCAAAGTAGAAGAACGGGGAGATTGTAGAAAGAATATCAAAGTTCGAGGGCAATATGATGTGGCCATCAAGAGCCGAGATCCCCTCAAATTGCTTCCCGAACCCATCATTTGATCCTAAGCACATTAGTTCAAAGAGGCTCTCACAAATTTTTTGCTCAATTGGGAGATTAGAGGACACTTGGACATCATATGATCTTGAGCACATTAATTCATAGAGGTTCTCACAAATTTTATGCTCAATTGGAAGGTTGAGGACACTTGGACATGATTGGGAAGCCAAAAGATGGAACATGGTGTCAAATTCTTACTTGGGAGGTCTAAGAAGCACCTAAGGGCTTTGAAATTGTGATCCAAACTAGCCTAGATCGAGATAAGCCAGATCGCCAGTGGTGCATTCTGACATTATGATCACATGTGATTGACCTTAGTAGCAAGGGATAGGATTTTGGAATTATGATCGTGAGCAAGAGCAATTGATCTTGAGAGTTGTGAACGCAGTGGGAGGATTCTGGAAAAGCAATCACATTGAGTTTAGATCGTAGGAGATTGATTCGGTGAAGGCGCGATTGATCCTTTGTCAGATCAATTCGACTTATGGCCAAATCTATTGCAATCAAGTGGGAAACTAAATTTTTACCTGTTTTTTAAATTTTTGACCATTGGAGCCATTTTTTTGTGGGAATTTTTGTCATTTCTCATGCTTTAGCCCTTGGACAAAGAGTTGTAACTATTAGTGCATTCATTTGCACATGTTGTAAGAACTCTTTGTCAATTTAATACATCTTTGAGGGATATTATCTTCCTTCTAACTTTTTGTTTGAGTATGAATTTATTGTACCAATTTAAGTACAAATTGGGTCATTTAGATGTATTTTGGTGGTACATAGACATCTTGTGGTGTGGTGTTTTGTTGTTTGGTTGCTAAAATTGATTTGTTGTAAAGGTCAACCCTAAGTGAGATTAGTTTTTACATAGTTTATTTTTGTGCAATCTCGTTGGCTATCATTTTCCCATTTTTCCAACCATTTTCGATCCTTACTGCCGCTTAGTTCACATCAATTGACATTAGAGCCAACTTAATTGGGTTTCTTAACTTGGTTTGTTGGTTGGGTTCTATTTGAACTATTTTCTCCATCTTCATTTTCATTTTCACCTCTTCCTTATTTTCTCTATGTAAAATCCAAAAAATACAAATGAACATATTTCTTGGGCTTTCAAATTTTTGGACAAATTCATAGTGATTTTTGGAGTATTTGTGGTGTTGGGGATTTAATATTTTGGTTGGAACATTGTTGTTGGAGTTTGAGCATTATTTGGTCAAAAAAGAAAAGAAATTAAAAAAATCACACAAAAAAAATAGGAGGAAAATTAGTACAAAAAAACATAAGAAGAAAAATAGTGCAAAAAAGCAAAAGAAGTGAAAAATCAAGGATTTTGGTGTTGTTTGGAAGTTCCTTTTTTGACTAGATTGTTTGATGGATTAATCTTGTGAGTATGTAAATCAGTCACGCCACTAGGGTGTATGAAAACCTTAGTAGCTCAAAACTGAACTCATGATCAATAGCCCTACCCCTAGATCTATTGCACATCTTGTTCTCACTAGATCGCGTGCACGCTTGTTTGCATGATTGCCACCCCTATCCATAGCCAGATTAATCCCCAGATTGGTTGCCTTGCCTATTTTTTCACACCAGATCGATCTTTTGCATTCCAAATCAATTCTAAAGCCTATTTTCTTGATTTTTACACTATTTTTCTTGAATTTGTTAGTTTTTGAGCCTATGAATCTTTCCAAATTTTTTGAGATAATTTTAAGTTGATTGGTATGATAAATTGAGTGGTTTTAAATTTCTGTTCATTGTACATATATTCACTTGCACACATGCACTTTAATTTCACCATTAACTTTATTATGTCCAATAGCTAAGTAGGGTCGGCTGGAGAATTATATGACATGAAGTTAATGCTTGAAGTTATTAGAGAAGAAATGCAAAGAATATCCTAGACTATTTAAGGCATACATGAGAGGATGGAGATGATTGAAACCTCCTAAACCACAAGAACTAGGGATGATCTATCACCACATAGTGGTCAGATTAGAGATTGGGAATGTGGACCAAGGGCAGAGAGGAGGTTATCAGAAAAACTATTCGGACTTTAATAAAAATTTATTTGACGAACCACCCCAACAACAAAGAAGGAGACCAACTAATGAGGATGAGGATGAGTTCAAGGGAATCAAGCTTAAGGTACCATTGTTTCAAGGCAAGTTGGACTCCGAATTATACTTTGAATGGGAATGAAGAGTGGAGATGGTTTTTGACTGCTACCAAGTAACAAAAGCTCAAACTGGCAATCGTGGAATTTATTGACTATGTGGAGATTTGGTGGGACTAAATAGCGACAAGTCAAAGGAGAGCCGATGTGTGATGAATCTAGACATGGATAGAGTTGAAGGTGGCCATGAGAAAGAGATTCATTTCATCTCATTACTATTGGGACCTATGCTGAAGGTTGCAAAGTATGGTACAACGATCCTAGAGTGTAGAAGACTACTACAAAGAGATGGAGTTATTGATGACGAGAACTAACGTGATGGAGGATTGGGAAGCCACCATGGCTAGATTTTTGAGTAGGTTGCACCATGACATAGCTAACATTGTTGAGTTGCAGTAATATGTGGACTTAGATGAGATAATGCAAAAGGCCATTAAGGTTGAGAAACAATTTAAGAGGAGGGGTAGGGGAGGCGCACCACCAAGCATATAGGTCCTAGGACTTTTCCTAGGAAGAATGACCAACTGCTTTTGGCTAATGCACCCACAGCCAAGGAGACACCAAAAGAAGGGACATTAAAGGTACCTTACCACAACATTTCTACTAGTGCTTTTCGTGATAGAAATTTTGTTTGTTTTAAGTGCCTAGGCCGAGGACATTTTGCAAATCAATGTCCAAACAAGAGGACTACAAAATTATTACTAATGAAAGTGAAGAGGATGATAGAATTGAG
Organism: Avicennia marina; assembly: GCA_019155195.1. Taxonomy (NCBI): domain Eukaryota; kingdom Viridiplantae; phylum Streptophyta; class Magnoliopsida; order Lamiales; family Acanthaceae; genus Avicennia; species Avicennia marina. The sequence goes on along the minus strand of CM032777.1, from coordinate 5,249,083 downwards.
GTGCATGAAGGTGGTGTTGATGAAGTCGAGTGAGTAGATGAAAGAGGCACTAATTTAACAACTATAAGAGCCCTTAGCACACAATTTAAGAAGGATTTGAATAATAAGCAAAAGGAGAACATCTGCCACACCTAGTGCCAAAAACAAGGTAAGACATATTAACATGATTGTTGATTGTGGGAGTAGCACCAAAGTTGGTTGAGAAGTCAAGTTTGCGTATTGTTGCCTATCCTAGATCCTACTGATATCAATGGTTGAACAATAGTAGTAAGGTTAGGTCACAAAACAATTGAAGGTGCTTTCCAAAATTGGTGGGTATGAGGACAAGGTTGTGTGATATGGTCCTAATGCCAGCATGCCACATCCTCTTAGGCGACCACGGCGATTTGACTGACGGGTGTCCTATGATGAGGTGACCAAGTAGTACACCTTTTATTTTAGTGGTAGAAAAGTCACATTGACACCCTTGTCTCTAGAACAAGTTCATAAAGATTAAATGTACATTCAAAAACAATACAAAATGGAGCTTAAGAAGAATAGGAAAAAGAGTGAAAAGGGGAAGAAGAGAGTGAAAGAGGGAGCTAGTAAGGGAAAAAGAGAGAGTGTGCAAAAAGAAGAAATAGGGTATATGTTAGCAAAAGTGAGGGATGTGAGGAAAGCATATGAGGATAAGAGCCCCATAGTTCTATTGATGAATGAAGGAACTCTCATTATTGCCTATGGTGTCTTAAACTCCCTCTTTGAATGTATTACTCCACTTTTATAGGAATTTGAAGTTGTATTCCCTAAGCAAATGCCTAGTGGATTGCCACCCGTGCAGTGAACTAGGCACCTAATTGACTTGGTGCCTAGAGCTTCCATTTTAACTTGCTCCACATATAAGGTGGACCCAAAAGAGGCTTAAGAAATACAACACTAAGTAGAAAAATTATTGCAAAAGGGATGGGTTCAAAAGAGCGTGAGCCTATGTGTCCTGTTAATTCTACTTCTCCCAAAGAAGAACGGTAAGTGGCATTTGTGTTTTGATTGTCAAGCTATAAACACCATCATGGTAAAGTATCGTTATCCCATTACTTGTTTGGATGGCATATTGAATGAATTGCATGGTGTTAGCATATTTTCAAAAATTGATTTAAAGAGTGGGTACCATTAAATTTGAATGAGAGAGCGGATGAATGGAAAGTGGCTTTTAAGAACAAATTTGGATTATGTGAATGGATTGCGATGCCATTTGTTCTTATAAATGTTTTGAGTACATTCATGAGGTTGATGATATATTTTGATGATATTTTGATTCATACTAGGAACATGGATGAGCATGTTTAGCATGGGTGTAATGTGTTGATCACTTTAAGGTAAGAAAAGTCATATGCTAACCTTAAGAAATGTGTATGTTGTGTGGACCATTATGTGTGTTTGGAATTTTTTGTTAGTTCATCAGGAATATATGTTGATGAAGAGAAGATAAAGGTTGTTTAAGAGTGGCCAACACCACTATCCATTGGAGATGTTAAGAGCTTTCATGGTTTAGCTAGCTTCTACTACCGTTTTGCTAAAGACTTTCCTGTTGATGACCGTGCTCAAGAAGAATGACAAAATTAAATAGTTCAAAGCACATTAGTATGCTTTTGACACTTTAAACCAAAAACTCACATGTGCACCTATTCTTAGTCTACTTGATTTTAGCAAAACTTTTGAAATTGAATGTGATGCCTTAGGTGTTAAGATGGGTGCCATGCTAATCCAAGAAGGAAAGACTACTGCTTATTTTAGCATAAAGTTGAGTGGAGCCACCTTTAACTATCTCACATATGACAAAGAGATGTATTCCTTAGTCTGGACATGGCAAACTTGGCAACACTATCTAAGACTCAGGGAATTTGTGATCCATACTAACCATAAGTCCTTGAAGCATCTTAAGAGCCAAGGTAATTAAGTAAAAGGCATACTAGGTCAGTTGCTTTCATAGATACTTTACCTTATGTGATTAAGTATAAGAAAGGAAAGGATAATATTGTTGCTGATGCTTTATCATGTAGGTACACTTTGATTTCCACTTTTAGCACAAAAATGTTGGGGTTTTAACACATTCGTGAAATGTATGAACATAATGATGATTTTGGTGCTATATATGCCTTGACACACACTACCCCACATTAAAGATTTTGTTAAGATGATGGGTATTTGTATTTTGATGGAAATTTATGTGTACCTAAATGTTCTTTGCATGAGTTATTGGTGAAGAAAGCTCACAATGTAGGATTGATGGGCACTTTCGTGTCACCAAGGCTGTAAGCATTTTGTAGAAACATTTCATTAGCCTCACTTGAGGAGGGATGTGGCTAGGATCATTGATCAGTGTTTGAAGTGTCAAGAGGCTAAGTCCTGTACACACCTATATAGTTTGTACACTCCTTTATCTACACTCCAAGCCCGTTGGATCGATATTTCTATGAATTTTGTATTGAGGTTGCCTGGGGGTAGGAATGGACATGATACTATGTTGTCATTGATTGATTTTCTAAAATGGTTCATTTCATTCCTTGTCACAAAGCTGATGATGCAAACTATGTAGCCAAATTGTTCTTCAGGGAAGTTTTACACTTGCATGGGGTCCTTAGGACTATTGTTTCTGATCGTGTTATTAAATTTCTTAGTTGTTTCTGAAAAATTCTTTAGTGTAAGTTAGACACAAAATTGCTTTTCTTTACTGCTTGTCATCCCTAAATCAAGGGCTAAATTGAAGTGGTCAATCAAACTTTAGGAATATTGTTGCATGCTATTCTTAGAAAAAAATTTAAGTCTTGGGAAAAATGCTTACCGCATGTTGAATATGTATATAATAGGAGCACATACATTGTCACACAATTTTTTCCTTTTGAAATTGTGTATGAATTTAATCCCTTGACTCCTATGGATTTGTTGTCATTATCTAGTAGTGAACAAGTTAATGTTGATGGCAAGAAGAAGGTTGAATTTGTAAAATCTTTATATGAGAAAGTGCATCAAAATTTGTAGAAGAGGACCTAATAATATGAGCACAAGACAACAAAGGTTGCAAGAATGTCTTATTTGAACCTAGTGATTGGGTGTAGGTTCATTTTAGAAAGGAAAGATTTGTCCAAAAAAGGAAGAAAAAGTTACACTGTAGGGGAGATGGATCATTCTAAGTGTGGGAGAAAGTAGGAGATAATGCCCATAAGATTGAAATACTTGATGCATATGGTGTTAGTGCTACATTTAATGTCTCTGACTTAGCCCTTTTTAATGCAAGTGATGAGAAGAATATATAGTTGATGGAACAAACTTCCCAAGAGAAGGAAAATGATGTGGACATCAAGATTCGAGACCCCCTCAAATGCCTCTCAAACCTATTACATGATCCCGAGCCCGTAAGTTCAATGAGGCTTGCACAAGTTATATGCTATATTGGGAGTTTGGAGGATACTTGGACACGATTAAAGAGTCAAAAGATGAAATGTGGTATCAAATTTTAACTTGGGAGATCCAAAAAGTGCCCAAGGGCTTGAAATTACGATCCAAGCCAGCCCAAATCGATCTAAACAAGTTTAATAGCCAATGGTGCATTTTGACATTACAATCGGTGGGAACTCAACTGATCAAGACACACGCGATTGACCTGGGTAGCAGGGGATATGATTCTAGGATTACAATTGTGAATAGGAATGATTGATCTTGAAAGCCATGATCATACTAGGCAGATTCTGGAAAAGCAATTACATAGAGACTAGGTTACAAGAGATAGATTCGACTTATGGCCTAATTAATCGTGAACAGGCAAGAAATTGAATTTTGAACTATTTTTTGAATTTTTCGTCTGTTAGAGCTATTTTTTGAAGGATATTGTCATCATTTCTCATGCTTTAGCCATTAGACAAAGATTATAACATCAAGTACATTCATTTGCACTTGTTGTAAGACCTTTGGTCAATTTAATACATCTTTGAGGTAATGTTCTCTTCCTTTCTTGCTTGTTGTTTGAGTACGAATTTATTGCACCAACTTAAGTACTAATCAAATCATTCGAGTGTATTCTAGTAGTTTGTGGCCAACATCTTTAAGTGTGGTGTTTGATTATTGGTTGGCAAGATCAATTTGTTGTAGAGCTTAGCCCCAAGCGAGGTTAGTTTTTATTTTATTTATTTTTGTGCAATCTTCTCAGTTATCTTGTCTCATTTTCTCAACCATTTTCGATTCTTACTTCCACTCAATTCACATCAATTGATTTGATCATGTGACTGAATAACGAATTTGACTAGATCTAATGCTCTTGCTTGGTCAGGGAAAAGTAAGACAAAAGGCCTATATTATATAGTAGTCACAATTAGGAGGTTCATGTGATCTATTTATTTCGTCTTGATTAGGCTATGATATGAGCCATAGGTTACGCATGACTCATATTCTTTGAGCTATAGTCGTTTACAATAAAGGACGAACTTATAGACGCACACAAAAGGTTGGAACAAAGAAAATTGGTAATTTGGTTACGGCATCAAGGAGGCTTGAGAAGTCTCATAGAAAAAATTAATTTGGTTGCAATTGGATTGAATCAAATGGATTTTTCATTGTGCTTGTTAACAATGAGATTATTAATTAGAATCATAATAAGCCTTTAATTTAATTAATGTGATTAATTAAATTAAAATACAAGATAGAAATAGAATTATTTAGTTTCTATCATGTTTGTTAATAATGTGATTATTAACTAGAAATAATAGAGACATTTGATTTAACTAGTGAGATTAATTAAATTAAAGGATACAATTTTAATATGATGTGAACACAACGGAAGCAAGAATCAAAAAATTAGTTGGGAAATAAAAGGGATAACTGACGATATCATACAAAACTAAACCAAATAAAAACTAACCTCACTTGGGATTGATCTTTATAACAAATTGATTTTTGGCAACCAAAGAACCAAACACCTCGTTGGAAGATGTCATCCACCAACCATCGGAATCCAACCTAAATGATTTGATTTGTGCTTGAGTTTAGGTGCAAAAAGACACTTACACACAAACAAGCAAGTATGGAAGAAGAGAATATTCTTTCTATTGACGTATGCAAAGGAATAAAAGTTATTACAAGAGGGGCTAACAAATGTATTTATAGGTATAATGCATTGGCCTAGGGTTATAAGCTTGGGAAATGATAAAAATAGCCCTCAAAAGTGGCTCCAATGCAAAAATTTGAAAAACAAGTCAAAAATCAGCTTCCTGCCCACTTGCAATCGATCTGGTTGTAAGTTAAATCAATCGCACCTCCTTCAGATAGTTTTGCTACATGTGTGATCATTTGTTCCAACACGCTGGATTTGCGATAGTGTGTATTTTAGATTAATCATGTCTCTAGCGATTGTAAATCCAAAATTTCCACATCCAGTGCCTAGGTTGATCATTCCTTTCCTGATCAATCGGGTCTTCAACTGATGATCAATCGGGTCTTCAACTGATCATTACTCTAGAACCTCCATATGACGATTTAGCTTGTTCAAATCACAATTTTAAACCTATTTGGTGATTCTTGGACCTCCCAAGTTAGAATTTGATTCCAAGTTCCATCCTTTGATTCCCTAATTAAGTTCAAATATCTTTCAAACTCCTAATTAAGCATGAAACTTGTAAGAGCCCCTTTGAACTTGCGTGCTTGGGATCTTGTGACAGGTCAGGGTGGAAATTTAAGGGGCTCTTAGTTCTTGACGTCCACATTACAATAGGCCTTAATTATTAATGAAATTAATAATTTTAGGTTGGATGGGTTTTAATTAATAATGAAATTAATAATTAAATGATTTATTGGACGAAGTTAATTAAAGGTCTATATAGTAAGCCCACAGAGCCCATGCCATGTGTGTCCTAGGTGTTATGCATAGAAATAAAAAATTTTCCAATTGTCAAATGTTGTACTTTAGCAATAAATAGATTTGAAAGGATTTCAAACCATAAGAGATCATAATTATTTTGGAAATATTAAAAAATTGGTCACCCCTTCCTAAGTAAGAAAGAAAAAATTGTCTGGCTTCTTTCTTGAGTCTCATTCTTGTCCTAAAGCCTCCATATCCAAGAGAGTTTGCATTAGGACTTTATAATGGAGTTCATAGAGATTTTGAAGATGCTTGTTTGTGCTCAATTGTGTGGATGAATTAGAGGTTGCGAGTTGTAGATCGTTCGTATGCCTCAAGTGGAATATGATTCCAAGAAGTAAACTTTATGCATTTTTTGAATTTATTCAGTTTAACATGTTAAATGTTGAAAATGGATTTGGTTTGGTATATTATTCTATTGTATACATTTTGATGATGCTTTTTTTTTAAATTTTAAAATTATAGTCCAAACTCGTTGAAATATAACAATTACATTATCAATTAAAAAATACTTCAAGTTAAAAAAAACTATACATTATATGTTATTAGAAAACTACAATATCAACATAAATGTTAATTTTTAAAAAATTATATATATTATACTATATATATGTATTATATTTTTTTGTTTATTGGCAATTCTTGAGCCGAAATCAAACCAATGGATACGGTTCTCAATTTATTTTTTGTTTGGACCATTGTTCATGGTTTTTACATGGTTTTGGTTCCGCTATTTCGATTTCGGTTCTAGTTCAACACAATTTGATTTGATTTGGTTTTTAATTCCAAATGAAACTATGGCCATGCTTGTACCTCAAAAATGATGTTGGTTTGGATTCTCATACACACATGCATATCTACTCTCTTGGATTAGCTTGTTTGTTTGTTTAACAAAAAAATGTTCAAATGATATAAAATTTTAGTATTTAATGTTAGTTTGCTAATAAGGATAATTGGGTCAGATAAGGTCTAGTTCCTGCTTGTAGAATAAAGTGCAATTTAAGATTTCCATTTTAAAGATCTAATGGATAATTCCATGGGAGAAAATGGAGTATAAATGGGGTATATAGTGTAATGACCAAAAAAATGCACAGTGAGATTGTATTGGAGAATAATTGGAGATGAGAACAAGAATGATTTTCAATTTGTTTTGAAAGAAAAAGCCTCAAAAAATATTATTAAGAGATATTAAGAAGAAAACCAACTAAGAAAAGGAGTAAGGTCCACACCTCCGTCATCACCGTCCATGGCTGATCTGCAAGGGAACCAGCCAACTTATTTGATTCTCAAAAAAACCAAGCTAAAGGAAATCCGCGAAATCCATATCACCAAATAAGTCCTCTCCTGTGGTGCTGAGATTGGAAATAATCTTCCAATTATCCCCTTCACCTATAACCACGTCCTAGCCATCTTGAAGAGCCAATTCAACCACTACCTTTGTCGCAAGATACTCAATCTCAAGCAGAATGAGAAGAATTTTCACTGCCACGTAAGACAGTTGCCAGTAGAGTCTCGAGCAATCATGCTAATCCCTGCAACTACCCTTTTTTCTGAAAATTGAGCCATCGGAATTAATTCTGATTACATTAGGAGGCCGGCAGGACCAACAAGTTCCTCATTTCTCGGTTGATGTAGCTCGTACACCCTGGATCACCAAGGAATAAAGGCATAAATAATTCCAAGCAAAAGCGACCAGTAGGTCTAGATTGAGCCCACTGCCCATGCTTGTTGTGCACCATAGTGTTCTGATTGTACCACCATATGGACAAGCAGAGGAATAAATTCCGATCTTTCTTCAAATGGTTGGCATGTGGCCTTTGAAACGACACTTCCCGGTGACCTTCCAATCCATCGCTATCCTTCATGGGACATCTCCCAAGGCCCATACCTTTACCAAGGGCAATCAAAAAGGATATAATAATGTAAATCTTTGTTCTGCGCATTACAAAGTGGACAACCTCTCAAGTATCTCCAAGCGTGATGGTTCGCAGCGAAAGGATTTAAGAGGGCAGCACTACGTGGCCTCTAGCACATAACTTTAATTTCTCATTACGATGCTCCAAATAAAATTCTAGGAGTTGATGGTGCTTTGTAGACGAGCTAGCATCGAAACCCTATGCTAGCATGACTCGGCCACATGACTGAACAAGCTTGATTTTGAAAAATACCAAACAAGCATGTCCTACGTGACCATATTGAATACAGGAATTATTGTTGAACTTGTTTCTCTTAGAACGTGACTTTCAAATTCTCCAAGTTCCGCCACCCTGTTTCCTGATCAATGAGTGCTAACCCACATACCCCTTGCATGATTTCCCAGAGCGTGATGGGCTTAAATGTGTATGATTGTGGTATCCACTTGTCATTCCAAACACTCATAGATTCTCCTGCTCCAATTCACCATCAGACGCCAGCTTGGAGAATAAATTTCCAAACAAACGAAGGATACCTCCCAAGTTTAGTTCCAAATATGGAGGTGTTTGGAAAGTAATAGGCCTTGAGAACTTTTTCTAGCAAGCATTCGGGATAAAAGTGAATTCGCCACATCTATTTCACAAGCAAAGAAAGCTTAAATGCCTTGAGTTAACAAAACCCAAGTCCACCCAACCATTTATCTTGGCAAAGTTTGGACCGACTCATCTAGTGTTTTTTCCAAACCTATGAGTTCTTGTAGCTCCTTGAGTAGGGAATTTGACATTAAGAAGCAAACCATAGCAAAAGTTTAGATGGCTTGAAGAACCTTACAATTGACGAAGGACCAAAACCTTTCCTTCCAACATAAAATTCTTCGCTAGAACCAATACCAAATGTATACAAAAACTCTTCATTTTGTTTTTCCAATCACTTAAGGCCATCCAAGATACTTCCCATTGTTCTTTGTGTTTTGAGGCCCCCAACAGATGAGTAAGCAATACCCTATTGTCTGTAGGTGAATAATGACTGAAGCTGATGGATGATTGATTGCAATTGTTGATCAATCCAAAACCATTGGCAAAGTAGGAAATGGCCTCCGCTAGTGTCTCAAAACTGCCCCTTATTGCTGGCAAAATAAAATAGTCTCATTGGAAAAAAGCAAATGAGTTATCCTTAGCGCTCCATGCTCAATGGTGTTGGCTAGCACCACTTCTATAAGTTTGTGAAAGCCTCCGTGACTAGAATAAAATGATAAAGATAAGAGGAAAAGGGGTCAGCTCGCCTCAAGCCTTGCCTTGGCTTAAGAAATCCCGAAGTAGTCCTAATGAGATTGAAGTGGAATGTAATGGGTTTAACACATTGCATTACTGGTTTAATGAACTTTTGTGGCATCCCTTTCCTCCTCAATACCATTTCTAAGACAGAACATTGAACTAGGTCATAGGTTTTGCTAAGATCCAATTTTATTAATGCTACTTTACTTGCATTTCAAGATGTGGTTGATTTCTTGCACTATCAGGATGCTATCTGCCCCTACTAAACACTCCAAGTTGGATGAAATGAGACGTGGCATCAGAGGTTTGAGCTAATTAGTGATATCTTTCAAAACCAATTTATAGATTGTGTAGCGTAAACTAATTATCCTTAGTTAGGTTTTATCTTCTAGCTTTGATACTTTAGGAATCAAAACCCTATTTGTATAATCAAGAGAAGATGATGTGAAAGTAGAAGAGGTATAGATTGAAGAATGGTTGAAATGGATAAATGGTGAGGTTGAGTTTGATTTCAACTGGACAAGAACATACTTCATTTGGAGTGGACCTTTAAAACAAATTGAAAACAAAGCAACAAATGAACCAAACAACCACACTGTGAAGATGTTAGTCATAAACCACTGGAAACTTGCTAAATGACTTAATTTGATACTTAAGTTGAAGTGTTTAACATATAAGTATGTAAAAAAGGAAGAAGATAACTTCATTTAAATGTTCAATGTGGCAAAAGTTTTAAAACTCCTTTGCAAAACCCAAAACAATGTATTTATATAACTAAAAACCTAGTCGTAATGGGCCTTATTCTTAAAGTGGCTATGTAATGCCCAAAAAAGCCCTCAAACATGTAAAATAAAAATCAACAGAAAATTCTATGCAGATCTGTGTGATTGATTGGACCTATCTTGCAATTGATCAGGGTTGATCAACTCTATTACAAACACATTACCAGCACACCAACCTCTTGATCGTGTGCACCTATGATCAATCCTCCACCCTACAATCATTAATCCATAAAGCCCCAATGTTGATCCAACTAGTTGTGATTGAATGGTCCTTGGACTGATCGTAATTCCAAAATGCTTTAGAACTCCTCTAATGTTAATCCAAATGCTTTGAGATCAATCTAGGGTAGCCTAGATCATAAAAACAAAACTATCTTAATTCGCTTGGTCCTTCCAAATTAGCACTTGAGTCCAAGTTTTTAGTTCCTCCAATCACTTCGGGTTCACATTAGACCTTTCTTCTTGAAGGCGAATTGTTTCTAATTTGAAGTTATGTCCACTAGGATCATCTATGAACTTGTAAAATCCTCAAATTACTACACCATTTTACATGTTCTTCAATTTCACATCCTCACAAGTCCAGCATTGAAATACCAACAAAGAGCTATGTAAAAGAATACAATAAATCTCGAAAGCCTTAGTTGGATGTGCATATGCAATATTCTTAGCTAGAAAGATTTTCAACTTCTATGTAGCACAAATGGGCAAAGTACATGCTGGGTTGTTAAATGGATTAACATACACATAAGTCATGGGAAGCTCAACTTCCTGTTCAACTACCTTACTTTCGTCCTTACGCTTATCCTCAATTCCAACTTCTAGTTCTATTGCCACATCCTTCTCAATTTTTACAACTTCTCCTTCAATTGTCTTCACTTCTTCTTTTTCAATTTTCTCCACTATGAGCTCTTGGGTGTTAGAGTTGTTATTATCCTCAAGATTCGTTTTCTTGGATGGACCTTCCCTCTGAGCTTCCTTAGCCAAACATGAGCTCTCCATAGAGTAGGTTTCCTTGACTAACTGTAGTCTTCTAAACCTAAGGTGAAAGTTGACTTCCTTACTCGAACACTTATTTATGAAGTGGCCTTGTTGAAAATAATTAAGGCACAAAATATTTGTACCATGCATAGGGGAGGTAGTAGAAATGCCATTGGCTTCCTCAACTCTCTTCAATCTCCCTTTCACACCATCCAATTTTTGATTAATGCCTTTCAATTTTGTAGTAAAATTTTTGAACATGGACCTCATGTCATACTCTCACTACCTAAACCTGCCAAGCTATGTGACATCAAAAAAGAAATGGTGAAAGCACAAATGTAATATAGATATAGATGTGAAATGTATACCTCACCACACTCATGTATGCACTTAATGCTCAAAATAATCTCACATAAATTCAACTCAATGTCGTCTCGGAAAGCCTGTAAAAATTTGACGAAATTCCTAAGCTCAATAACCAATAAAATCACAGAAAAGTGTGTATAAATAAAGGAAATGGAGTTCAAGATCGATCTAGGAGCAAATAAATTGATTTAGGTAAAAAATGATCAGTGTGATCAATTTGGACATTAGTTGGATTGATCTAACTATGGGCAGACACAGTTGACTGTGTTGGCTAGGTGTGTGCGCAATCATTCCCAGAACTAAGTTCACGATTGATCGATATTGATTGCGATCAATCGGTGGGGTTGCGATTGATGAGGTAGGATAAGATGCGGCATGATCAATCCTACTAATTGTGATCGATCGCATGTCACATTTTAATGAAAATAATTAAATTTCAACAAAAATAACACCCAATAGCAAATTTTTAGCAACAATCCCACTCTTTTTGTTTTTTGAATTTTTGAAAATAAATGGTGGAGAAATGAAGAAGAACAAGAATTTTGTACCTTAACCGATCAACTAGATTAAGAAATCTAATCAACTAGTTTTGATGCCCATTGATGTGAACACGGAAGTGATTCAATCAAACAATGGTTGAGATGATAAACGACGTGGTTGAGTTTGATTTCAACCAAACAAGTACTAACTTCACTTGGAGTAGACCCTTGAAACAAATTGAAAATAGAGCAACCAATGAACCAAATATCTACGCCATGAAGTTGTTGGCTATGAACCACTTAGAAAAATACCGAATGATCCAATTTGATACTTGAGTTGGAGTTTCAAGAACTAAACACACAAGTATGGAAGAAGGGAAGAAGATAAACTTCATTCAAATGTTCAATGTGGCAAAGCTTCAAAACTCCTTGATAAAACATAAAACAATATATTTATATGACTAAAAACCTAGCTCTAATAAGTTGTATTCCTAAAGTGGCTGTGTAATGCCTAAACAAGCCTTAAAATGCACAGAAGGAAAATCGGCAGAAAACTCTATGCTGACATGTCATGCTTCATTTAGATCGATCAAGGTCGATCCACCCCATTTTGATTGCATTTATAGCATGGCATCCTGTTGATCACATGTGCTTGCAATCAAGCCTCCTTCTCATGATCACTAATCTAGAAAGCCCCGATGTCAACCTGCTTAGTTGTGATCTTAGACCAAGGGATGACCATAATCTAATATGTTTAGAAACTCCTCCAATGTCGATCTAGATACTTAGAGATTGATCTAAGGTGTCATGTATCATAAAAATAGAACTATCTTAAGCCACTTGGTCTTTCTAAATCAGCACTTGAGTTTGAGCTCCAAGTTTTGATTCCTCTGGTCGATTTTGGTTGACATCAAAAGAGGGGGATGAAAATCTAGTTTTGACATAAAAACACATCTAAGAAAATCATCAAAATTTTGAATTCATAATGTATGGGTGAGCACGATGTGGCTTGCACACAGAAGAAGCATGAGATGTCTAATGCACAAACCACATCTGCAACCTCTCACCCATAATCATTAACCTTTTCATGTAACTCAGATCCCACACATCCATTTAAGGAACCACATAATTCTCTTATGTCCTTGCCAAGTTTCTTACACACTAAAAACCTTAATCTTCATCAAAAGGTTTGATATGATTGGATAGTTGATGTAAGTGCCTTAGACCATATTTGTTACCCACTTTCTCAATTTCATTCCTATAAATCAATCTCAAATACTTTTGTGAATTCTCTTAATAACACTAAAGTACTAGTAGCTCACATTGGATCAATGATACCATTTGATTATTTAACCATAGATAATGGACTTCATTTGCCTTTTTTAACTAAAACCTCCTTTCAATCAGTAAGATGGCTAAAACACATAACTATTACTTCATCTTTAACTCCGACACATGTCACATCTAGGCTTATTATCCAAAGATGATAATTGAAGTAGTTGAGCTCAAACAAGGCATGTTCATCTTGCTCTAGAACACTAATACACTTGTAACTCTTAGACACCGATCAACAGTGTCAACTAAAGTAACGAAGATCATGTGGCATCCACTCCAATCTTTGATGTATGGCAACTTAGATTAGGGTTCACATGACATAACAAATAGGCTACATAGTCCTATCCTTTCATTGAGTTTATTCTACTTAAAGTTTGTGAGACTTGTTGATGTGGACATGAAGAATCGAGGCCCCCTCACGTTACCACCCAAGCCCATCACAAAATCCTGAGCACGTAAGTTCTAGGAGGCCTTTGTGAGTTTCATGCAAGATTGGGAGGTTGGAGGACACTTAAATGCATTAAGAGAATCAAAGGATAGAACTTGGTGCTAATTCTAGCTTAGGAGGTTAAAGAAGTGCTAAAGGAGTTAGAAATTACAACCTGAGCCAACTTAGATCGATTCAAGCAAGCTATTTTGTTAACTGGGCATTTTGAAATTATGATCAGCTTAGAGCCCAATTAATCTAAGGAAGCACAATCAACTTAGGTAGCAAACAGTGAAGCTCTGGAATTATGATTGCGTGTGGCGCGATCAATTGAGAAGGTTGTGATCGCATTAAGTGACTTTTGGACTTATGATCAGATAATTATTGGAATGAAGAGGATCAATCCCTAACAAAGTGTGATCGATTGGAGGAGCTCCAAAGCAAGCGCAACAGGTAAGAAAGCTGATGTTTTGGCTATTTTTTGAAATCTGGTCATTGAAGCCCATTTCTAAGCCCATTTTCAGCCCATCAATCTTGTACACCGTAGATTATTATAGTACTACAATAAATACACTTATAAAGGAACATTGTAAGGACATTCAGACATTTTACATATCTTAATAGAAGAATATTCTTCGTCCCTTTCCATACTTGTTTGTTTGTGAGTGTTTGCACCCAAACACAAGTATAAATTGGATCATTCGGCTTGATTTTGGTAGTTCGTGGCCAACATCTTACAGCGTGGTGCTTGGTTCTTTGGCTGAGAAAATTTAAGTTGTTGTAAGGGTTTATCCCATGTGAAGCAAGTTCTAACTTAGTTAACATTTTGCATAACCTCGTCACCTATCCTTTTATTTCATTTTCCCTAGTTGTGTATTTTGATCCTTGCTTCTGCTTTGGTTTACATCAATTGGCATCAGAGTTAGGTAATCAAGTTCCTTAATTCAATTGTTCAATTGGGGTTTCATCGGAGTATTTTCTCCATCTTTCATTCATTTCCCTATCATTTTCTATTTTCCCTATTTAATCTAAAAATTTAGAAAAAAATTTCTAGATTGTTCAAGACAAAATTCGGTAATTTTTGGTGTTGTTGAAAAATTGTGGTATTTGGTTGGAATATTATTGGTGTTTTGTGTATTATTTAGACAAAAAAATGTTGGATTTTTTTGGCGTTTGGTCAGAAAAATTAAAAACTTATCACTTGAAATCATCATGCACATGAAATGGAATACAATGAAACAAACCTTATCTATTTTTATGGTAAAACACGCAAGATATTAATTAACGAAGAAGAAGGATAAAAATGATACCTTTAGAATGTTCCAAGCCTTTCGTGCATGATCCTTGGAGTTGTGGCTATCAAATTTGAACCTCTAGATTGTCCATATGATTAGAATGCTTGTGGGCTTCTCTTACACTTCCATGAAACTCTTTTGTAAAGCTCTAATGCACACAACTTGAGGTTAGGATGATGTTATGACAAAAGAATGCTCAAAGAGGGTGGCTCGAGGAACTGCACTCTTATGCTGGGTTGGGAGCACAAATTTTAGGGTTTTTTATGTGTATCTTGAACTCTTCAAGACCTCTTTATGTAATTAAGACACTAGGGTTTAGGTATGGGTCCTACATTGACCTTTTTTAATTAAATATCTCATGTACTCTTTGTAAGTAAGAAAAGTTTTTTTGGCCAGTTAAATGCCGCCATGTGGTATTTTCTTGTAATTAAATATCAATTATTAATTGTTTATATTTTAGGAATTAAATTAAATACAATTCCTGAAATTAAATAATAAAATAAATTGGTATTAGACTACAAAATTGGCCGACAAATCAAATTCTGACATGCATCAAGGCTGGCCAATCAAATCATGCCACGTGTTAAATCTTATAAATTTGGAAGAAAAATATTGTTGATTTGGCAATTTCTTTGTAATCATTCAATCAAAGGAAGTAATGCGAAATCAAATATTCTCGATCAATCAGGTGATGCCACATCATCAAGCATATATGGTAGCAGAACTTTCTCCACCCCTATAAAAAGGGGTGATCTCTACAAATAAAATAAAAAAAAAGAAGACACAACAAGTAACCAGAGGACACAACCCAATAACCGAAGGAAGCACAACAAAAAAAAATGAAGAGATCAAGCAAACAACATCAACTAACTGAAGAAGCAACAAGAAGACTTCAAGTGAAGAAGCATTCAAGGAGTTCAAATCCTCCCACCAGCTTCATGAAGTTCGAAGGAGTTCATCATTATATTTAAGGCGTTCTTTCCAGAAACTTATCAAATCCTGGCATTTGATCTATATTCAAGGTGCTAAACTAGTGGATTAACGTTATTGAAAGCTCTAGACAACATCAAAGAGGATCAAAACTCAAAAGCACCCCAGTTTCAACCAAATTCTTCAATCAACATTCTAATCGCACCAGTTGGAAGAAGAATTAAAGGATTAAGTTAGAGACTGCACCCGTAAAATTTTATTCGATTCAAATTTTAATCGACTTGTACAAATTTCTTGTTGATAAAAAATTCAATTACAAGAATTTTTTCCTATAGTTTCTGGCAAGCCCAATAGGACCTCTCTACCTCTTATCTCTTCTCTTAACAAAAAGCAAATTCAAGAATCTTAAATGGCCGAAGAAAAAGCGAAGTAATCTAAAGCTACCGCCTCAAATGCCTCAAGAACTGCTCTCAAAAGAGGTGTTTTCACTAGAGGCCGAGCATGACAGTTGACTTACTCTGAGCCAATTGTTATCGCCGAGGCTGTTGATGAACCCATACTACCCAGGCTAAGGGAACGAGCATAATTAGAATGGCTCATCACCCTCTAGCCCTCGCCCAGTCGCCTCACCCAGCAATGATGACTGGTGCCTCGAGTCTAGAGGATCAGGTCGCTGCACTAACCAGATTAATTGAGAGTCTTGCCAAGCATGTGCAAGAACAAAACTCCAAAATCTCTAAGTTAATGGAAAACGCGGAATCAATCGAGGTTAGTCACGTCGAAGAGAAACCTCAAGAAGTTCATGATGAGGCCGAGACATCTAAGTAGCAGCCAGACAAAGGGAAAAGGCTTGCTATGGAAGAGTTGCAACCCTCTACAGACGGCTTCATCCCCCTCGATCAACTAAAAGATTTCATCAAAGGGGCCACCGAAAGCAAATTTGAAGGGATCATCAAATCATCCCTGACTTACGCAAAGCCCTACACGACTCGAATTGATGGCCTAAAAATGCCAGTAGGTTATCAACCCCTCAGGTTCCAATAATTCAATGGAATGGGAAATCCAAAGCAGCCATAACCCATTTCATTGAGACTTGCAACAACGCTGAAACCTACAGTGACCTCCTTGTTAAGCAATTTATCCGGTCTCTAAAAGGAAATGCCTTTGATTGGTATACTGACTTAGAGCCAAAATCCATCGACAGTTGGGAACAGTTGGAGTAAGAATTTCTCAACTACTTTTATAGCACCAGGCGAACTGTTAGCATGATCGAACTTACTAACACTCGCTAGTGAAAAGATGAACCTATCATTGGATACATCAATCGTTAGAGGAATAAGAGGTTGAATTGCAAGGACATGCTTTTAGAGGCTTCAGGCATTGAAATGTACATTCAAAGAATGCACTGGGGGTTGAAATACATCCTGCAAAGGATTTAACCAAAAACCTTCGAAGAGTTGGCCACTCGTGCTCATGATATGGAGTTGAGCATAGCGGCCAGCGAAGTCTATAGTCCACTCACATAAGACTCCCATAAGTCCAAGGAGAAACAAAAGGGGGGCAAGCCCTTCTCCAATAAACTCACCGCCAAGGCACCAGCCAAGGAGTTAATGGTCATCAAGGCGAGGCCTGTTAAACCGCTGGCAAAAGAAAGACCTACTAAAAAGGAAGAGGCTCCGCCACCAAAGAGGCCGATCTTGAAGGAGATGCAGGCCAAGTCGTACCCCTTCCTAGACACGGATGTTCCTTGGATTTTCGACAACTTACTAAAGGCCAAACTCATCGACCTACTGGAGATGAAGTGGTCTAAAAAACCCGGGAAGACTGACAATCCCAAGTACCACCGGTTGGTCAAGTACCCCATCCACGACTGTTTTATATTCAAGGACAAAGTCATAGAATTGGCCTGCCAAGGAAAAATCACGTTAGAGCGACGATCAAACAATAGAGTTGATGAGACGAGCAACTCCCCTAATGAAGTTGGCTACTTCCAAAAGAAAAGCCAAGAACCCATCGAAGACTTTATGGCTGCAGTGGTCTTCACAGATGAAGATTTGATGCTGGTGTCCTAGCCCCACAATAGGCCATTGTTTGTGACGGGCTATGTCCACGAACAAAGGGTCAATAGAATCCTGGTTGGCAGCAACTCTATAGCCTTAAAGACACTAAGAGAGCTGGGGATCTTGACCGCTGAGCTCTCAAATAACCACCTAATGATTCAAGGATTCAACCAAAGGGGGCGGAGAGCTTTGGGCACCATGAGGATGGAGTTGCTCAAAAATGATATGGAGTCAACTATCTTGTTCCATGTCATTGATGCTAAGAGATCATACAACTTACTCCTCGGACGGCCATGGCTCCATAGAATGGGGTAGTCTCCTCTACCTGGCATCAATATTTCAAGTATTGTGCAACAGTGCTGTGAAGAAAGTGTTGGGCGATTGCAAGCCCTTCACTGAAGCTGAATCTCACTTCGCTAATGCCAAGTATTACATGAATAAGGTTGGAACTCTTGAAACTAGTAGTTTCCAAAGCCAAGAGAAGCGAGAAAATAGTCCCACAAAGAAAGACGAGGCCAGCAAAGGTGCATCTCAAAAGCCGTCAAGGCAAAAAATCGGTGATTGACGATGCTCTTAAAGGTCTAACCCTACTGCTGACCCAAATTAACAGCAAAGTACTTGCCCCACAACCTAAAGAAGCTATAGGAGAATGCCAAGAGGCTCGAGAGTTGAGGACTACAAAAGGCTTCGGTCCCAAGGCATACAAATTCCTCATCAAGGCTGGATACAACCCGTAGGAGCAATTGTCGTTGGGGAAGCTTCCTAAAAAATCCTCAAGTCAAACTTCACGAGTAGGTCTTGGGTATGAACAGCCTAAAGGTCCCGTCCGCATTGTCAAAAGAAGGGCTACTACCAACAATATCACTAAGGCCGACCACTCTTCAAAGGTCAAGGGCAAGCCAGTATGGGTGTCGGTCTTTGATAGTCTTGGACCACCCAAAAAACAAAAATGTTGGAAGGTAAAAAGGGGTATTAGAAAGACACCAAAGTAGGATGAAAAGCTTTGAAGCTAGATCCCTTCTCACATACGGTGACAAAATGGATTTGGTGGTATCTTGCGACAGAGTCCTTAAAGCCAGATTCTAGACAGTCGTCTTCCTAAAGCTCAAGTGGTAGAGGATGATGATAAAGAAAGTGTGGGCTCATCCAACCACATTACACTATGCGAAGAGGGACAAGTCATCGAAGAAGTTGCTGAGGCTGCGTCACTCCAAATGGAGACAGAAACCAAGTCCACCGTAGATGAATTAAAAGAAGTGGACCTGGGCTATAGCAGCGACCCTCGACCCATTTACCTTAGTGCTTTGCTAACAAATGAAGAGGCTAACATGTACATGGGGCTTCTCAAAGAGTTTAGGGATGTGTTTGCTTAGTCATACAGAGAAATGCCAGGCCTAGACCCAAAAGTTGCCATACATCACCTGTCCATAAAGAAAGGAATTTGCGTTAAATAAGTATAACGCCGGTTCCAACCAGAATTACTTCCCAAAATTAAAGCAGAGGTCAATAAATTGATCGAGGTTGGATTCATTTAGGAAGTTAAATACCCCATGTGGACGATCTTAAGAAAGTCTTCGAACATCTCAAAAGGTACTAGCTGAAGATGAACTCATTAAAATGCACCTTCGGGGTTCCTTCTGGCAAGTTCTTAGGCTTCATCATCCACCATTGGGGTATCGAGATTGAGTAGGCAAAAATTAACGTCATCTTGAAAATGCCAGAGCCTCGAAATATCCATAAGCTCAAAAGCTTTCAAGGAAAACTGGCATATATTCGGAGGTTCATCTCAAATTTCGCAGGTTGCTGTCAACCATGCAGCAGACTTATGAAGAAGGGCATTCCGTTCAAATGGGATGAACACTGTAGGAAGGCCTTCTAAAATATTAAGTTCTACCTGACAAAACCCCTAGTGTTGGTAGCCCTAGAATCTGACCATCCTCTGATCTTGTATATTACTGCGCAACAATGCTCAGTGGGAGCCCTATTGGCCTAAGAAAATAATGAAAAGAAGGAGAGCGCCCTCTACTACTTAAGCAAGATGATGACGCTAAACAAACTTAAGTACTTGCTGATTGAGAATATTTGTTTGGCGCTTGTCTTCGCATCCAGAAATTAAGGCACTACTTCCAAGCTTATACAATTCGCTTGGTGTCTAAGGCTAACCTATTAAAGTACGTCATGATAAAGCCTATTCTCTCTGGCAGGCTTGCAAGATGGTACTTGCCATTCCAACAATTTGAAATTGTGTATGTATCACAAAAATCAGTGAAGGGACAAGCGTTGGCTAACTTTCAAGTAGACCATCCTATTCCAACCGAATAGGATTTGTCTGATGACCTGCCATACGAAGATACTCTGATAGTCGAAATCACTCCTCCATGGAAGATGTACTTCGATGGAGCCTCCCATGGGGGTGGAGCCGGTGTAGGGGTAGTATTTGTAACATTAGAAGGCGAAGTCTTGCCTCACTCGTTCATCCTCACAGAAACTTGCTCCAACAATGTGGCTGAGTACCAAGCCTTGATCATCGGACTCGAAATAGTCGTGGACATCAAACAACTCCACCTCAAGGTCTATAGTGATTCCAAATTGGTGATCAACAAAATGTAGGGAGAGTATAAAGTCAAGAGGGAGAAAATTGCTCCGTAGAAGTCCTCGACGTGGAAAAAAAAGGCCGGCGCCAATCATTTGTAGACTACCTAAAACATGAGAAATTGCCAGATGATCCATGAGCTTCGTGTGCAGACGCTCATTTGATGAAGTATTCCTACACTGCCTAGGCAATGATAAAAAGCATGAAGGAAGCACACTTTGGGATTTGTGGTGCCGATCAATCCAGACTAAAAGCTCACTTCTGGATCAAAGAATGGGATACTATTAGCCAACAATAGTGAAAGATTGCATGGAGTTCGCCCAAAGATGTCAAGTATGTTAGTACTATGCTAACTTCATTCATCAACTGCCCGAGCCATTACACCCAACAATAACTTCATCGTCGTTCGATGCTTGGGGATTGGATATCGTCGGACCTATAATGAAGTCATTTTCTGGTCACCTTTACATCTTGGCCGCTACTGACTACTTCTCCAAATGAGCAGAGGCAATCCCTCTTAGGGAAGTAAGAAAGGAAAATGTTGCTGACTTCATCCACGTCAACATTATCTCCGGATATGGAGTTCCTCGGTACATCATGACCGACAATAGGAAACCATTTGTCAACAACACCATTGACAAATTATGTTAAAGGTTCGGATTCAAGCAAATGAAATCCTCGATATACCATGCTCCGACCAATAGTCTTGCAGAAGCCTTCAACAAGACTTTGTGCAACCTGTTGAAAAAAGTGGTGTCAAAGTCAAAAAGATACTGGCGTGAAAAGATTAGGGAAGCTCTATGGGCCTACCGAACCACTTTCAGAACACCTACGCAAGCATCTCCTTATGCACTGTGTACAAGATTAAAGCTGTCATCCTGCTTGAGCAGCAAATTCCATCACTACAAGTTGCCATACATAAGGGATTGACCGAGGAAGACAACGCTCGTCTGTGTCTTGAAGAATTGGAGGTGCTTGACGCACAACAAAGGCTCAAATGCTATCAAGCCCGCCTATCTAAATCCTTCAACAAAACGATGGGTGTCCAGTCTTTCCAAGTTGGGGAACTAGTGCTCATTGTGAGGAGACCCATCATCATCACTCACCACATTAGAAACAAGTTCACTTCTAAGTGGAGTGGACCATTCGTCCGAGAGGTTTATACGAATGCTGCCTATAGACTCGTCGATCAAGACGGTGTAAGGGTTGGTTCGATCAATGGAAAATTTCTAAAAAAATATTACCCTTAAGAAAAAAAGAAAAAGAAAAAGAAAACCTCTTTGATATGAGTATAAATTGTCTGATTAAATTTCAAGTTATTACACTCTTTGATATGAGTTTAAACTGTCAAGATCATTAAATGAAACCCTCCTTGACACATAAGTCTAAACTGTAAGTTGCTCCTGGTCCACAAGAGTATAAATTGTGAACGGCTAAATCCTTTAACATATTCAGTTAGTTGAACTATGTTATGACTTGATCCCTCTGTAGGGTACGTAGGTAGCTTGAAAAAAAAAAGAAGAAGAATGATAAATTTCAAGTTCAGTCATAAAATGACAAATGCATTTTAAAAAGCAATTCATTGACAATGGGTAAAAAAAACATTTTATTCATAGGCTAATAACTACAACACTTTCAATACAAATGTTAAAAGCAAACAAATCTAGTCAAAATGCTTCAAATCATCCAATCCCCTCTTGGCAGCCTCAACAGAAGCCCTCAAAAACTTTAAGGCCTTGGCGATCTTGCCATCTAATAGAGGAGTCTTAGTTATGATCTTGATCTCTTCCTCCATTTCTCTGACTTTGGCTGAAGCACCTTCATGAGCTTCGAGGTGCAACTCCAAAGACTTGGAAAGCTTCTCCTGCTTCTCTTTCAAAGCTGCAAGCTGGGTTTTCACATTCTTCAATTCTGCCTTTGCTCGACCCCTTTGCTCTCATAAACTTGGGCTTTATGCAAGCAACCTCAGGCCTCACTAAGCCGCTGGGCAAGGACCTCCTTGGTTGGCTTCTCAGATACCTGAGACCTCGCATCGTTATAAGCTATAGCCTTAAAAAACAATGCACCTAGTGAAGCCTCCAAGTGAGAAATATCAAATTGGCCCAGGCTTTTCATTGATTGAATAACCAATGAAACGCTGTTCACGAGATGTATGTCTTGGGCATCGCCAGTAGATGAACCAACACCACTATCCCTCGGGTAAGCATCATCGTATGAAGGGTTAACTAGGCGAGGAGCATGTTTCTCCAAAAAATTGTCATAGACAAGGGCCCACCATTTCTTATAGACGGTCGAGAAGTATCGCTACGCGAAAGTGGAGTTATGAGGGAAACGCGCCTTAGCCATAGATCGAAGCAAAAGGCATAGGCACCAATAATGAAGGCCATCATCCAAAGAGCACTGCCTCGCATTATGGACAAACGACCTAGGCACCTCTTGAAAATAACTGAACTGGTGACTGAATCAATGAGGACTATATAGTTCAACATCAAAATGATCACCTCATCTCAAGAGTAGGTAGCTTGAACGAATTGCCATAAAATGATCTCGCTTGAGCTCCCCGACATCATCATTTTCTATGTAAATGATGTCATTGATTTTGGTAACCATATTGGAAGTCTAGCAAGCCTGTTCGCCTTTATGGATTCACTTTCAGGCCTCGCTTGGGTCATAAAACTTAGCGCATCCCTCTCCAGAATACACCACTATCTTAGGGTCTGACACACCCTTGAAGACCTAAAAGTAGGTCCTGAAGTAATCTGAGATCCACCTATAAACATAATGCACTAGGAATGCTGCAGGTTCGTGGGATGGGCGGCAAGAGTTGGCAATTCAGTTCAAACCACTCTAAATGGAGGTCAGAACTGGGACTGCAAGGCTCACATATTGCCACATAGCCATAATCCCGGCAATTTTAAATATACTTGACTGTATGAACCCAACATCCTCGTTGGGGAAAACAAAGGCACAAAGCCAACATGTCAAAAAAACTACCATATACGTCTCCTTCCTAGCTCCCTCACTGATGTTAAGGCTCCCAAATAGGGACTCTTCTAATGCTGACCAAGGTGCAGAGGGATCAATATCCCCAGATGGATTGTACGTGGATCAGGGGCATACTGTCCTCTTTTCCTTACGAGCAGGTGGCGCGGAGTATTTTGTAGTCCTTTTACACTAGAACTTCACTCACTCAACAGCCGGCACTTTCTGAGGTTGGCCCTTGGGGACCTAGCCGCAAAGTCTATGAAAAGCATGGAATAGATGTTTACACGAGTGGGCAGCAAACTTCGCACCTATTCCATCAACACTAACCAGCTTCTTAGCACTTGGGATGACCTTTTCATAAAGATTTTCCCTAATGGGGAGCCCAACCATCGAACGTAAGTCATAAAGGGATATCGACATTTCCTCAAGTAAAGTTAGCAAGGTATTGGTAAAAGGGTACCAGCCCTTGAGAAATGTCTTCATGATCTCCATGCTTCGATCGTACGAGAACACTGAAGTGTACACCGTGTAGTGTCGAGCTTAGGTTTGCACCTACAGAGAACATCCTTGGTCCATTCTTAATATTCTGTGATGTATTGAAACTCGCCTGTCAAGTCAAGCTACCCAAGTCTCAAGGCCCAAGTTGCAAGATAACATACAAATATTTTATTTTCTATAAAAAATTTTTTTATAGAAAATAAAATATTTGTATAGTGTCATTTTTAAGAAAAAAAAAGCCAGGAGCAAAAACAGCTAGGTTGGATTTGTGCCTAACGTTTTTTTTTTTTAAGCCCAGCCAAACACGCCTTTTTCTTTCCTTTAAACAGCCAAACACGCCCTTAGCTAAACATGCCCTTATTTCTCCCCATAAACACAACACCAAACAGAGTCTGTTTTCTCCCTCTCGTCTTCCGTCCCCCCAACCGACGCTTCCCAGAACCACCGCTGCCATCCCCGTCCTCGCTCTCTCTCTCTCAGCCATGGTCTTGCCTAGTGTTGCCGCGAGTCCCACGACACGCCACTGCCTGTATTGAATAACCTAAAGCCACCCGCGAGAAAAGCAGCACCGCCGACCAACGCCTCTTCTCACGACGCGGCACCGCACACCACCGTCAGCCCAGCACACGCTTGGCTATGGAGGTAACGATGCGAAGTGACGATGGCGGGGCGAGACTCAAAGATGACGAGGGTGGGCATGGCTAGAATTGGGGAAGATGAACCAAGAACTGCTCAAATCGCTGGGTTTGTTTCAAGGTTTCCAAAAAAAGAAAGAAAAAAGAAAAAAAAGGGGGAATGAAAAAGAAAAGAAGCTGCAAGAATTTTGGAATGGAGGGTCACTGCGGTGGCATGCAGAATAAATTACCTTCTCAAAGGGAAATTGCAAATGATCAACGATAGTGAGTGGGGGGCCTTAGAAACTGAGAGTAATATTGTGATTGAAGAGAAAAGAGAGCAAGCTGGCGTGTGTTTGGAGGAAGGTGGCCTACTGCAGAAGGATCCTCAAAGCTATTTACGGAGACGAATGGAAGAAAACATTCCTAATTCTTGAAGATTCTGAATCAGGAAAAGGATATTCGCGCACGCTATTTATTTGAAGAATCACTCTGACAAAGAGATGGTCTGCATTAATTTTTCTAAAATGGAAAGGAAATCACACCTTCTTCCATGCAAAAAGAAAGAAAAAAATCAACCGCAATCAACAAAAGATTTGATATGCTATGTGTGTGAAGGAAAGTTGGCATGCTCGGCTGATGCAGAATCTTCTCATTCGTTGTTACTGTAGTGGATAAGAACATGGGCCACGAGATTTTAAGCCCATACCGGGACTCATTGGAACGGTAAAATTGTGGATTTAGTGGGCCAAAAAGGACAAAGTTGAGTCTTTCAACCAGATTTTGAATAAAATAGCCTACAGGCTCAAACGTAATATGAAAATAAACTTGAGGCTCCCTTTTGAAATAAATCAGAATTGAAAAGAAAAAAAAAGAAAAAAAGAGAAAACAAACGAAAAAAAAAGGAAAAAAAATAACAATTTTTGAGATTTACTTACTCTAAAATTAAATTGTCCGTGAACAAGTCTCAAGGGGGGTATTTATAAGCAAGTAAAGTTTTTTTGGCCAATTAAATGCAGCCATGCGACATTTTCTTGTAATTAAATATCAATTATTAATTTTTTATATTTTAAGAATTAAATTAAATACAATTCCTGAAATTAAATAATAATATAAATTGGTATTGGACTACAAAATTGGCCGACAAATCAAATTACAACATGTGTCAAGGCTGGCCAATCAAATCATGCCACGTGTTAAATCTTATAAATTTGGAAAAAAATATTGTTGATTTGACAATTAATTTGTAATCATTCAATCAAAGGAAGTAATGTCAAATCAAATATTCTCGACCAATCAGATGATGCCACATCATTAAGCATATATGGCAACAGAGCCTTCTCCACCCCTATAAAAGGGGTGGCCTCTACAAATAAAAAAAAAAGACACAACTAGCAACCAGAGGACACAATACAATAACCGAAAGAAGCACAACACCAAAAAAAAATGAAGAGATCAAGCAGACAACATCAACCAACAAAAGAAGCAACAAGAAGACTTTAAGTAAATAAGCATTCAAAGAGTTCAAATCCTCTTTACCAGTTTTAAGAAGTTCGAAGGAGTTTGTCATCAAATTCAAGGTGTTCTTCCCAGAAACTTATCAAATCTTAGTGTTTGATCTATATTCAAGGTGCTAAACCAGTAGATCAACGTTATTGAAAGCTCTGGATAATATCAAAGAGGATCAAAACTCAAAAGCTCCCTAGTTTCAAGTGAATTCTTCGATCAACATTTCTAGTTAATAAAAAATTCAATTACAAGAATTTTGTCCTACACTCTTATTTATTAATCTTATTCAATTTTGTTCAACTAATTTAATTTAATTAATCTTATTAATAAAATTAATACTCATTATACTTCTACTTAATGATCTCATTATCAACAAGCATCATAACAATTTATTTAGTCATGTCCAATTGCAACTAAATAAATTATATAACTCACCAATTTAACACTCACAATACATCCCTATCTTATGTATGTGACTCTTAGGTTCATTCTTAATTGGTAACAAGCATAGTTCGAAAGATATGGGTAATATCTAGCCTACGACTCATATTATAGCCCAATTAAGATGAAATGATTTAGATCACAATGAACCTTGCCAATTGTGATTACTATGCCATATAGACCTTTTGTCTTATTTTATCCTAACTAAGCGAGAGCTATAAATTTAGTCAAATTCATAAACTCAGTCATATAATCAATCGGCGTTTTCTCATGAGACAAATGTTTCTATTGAAAACTCCTTTTCGATCATACACTGCCTTGGCTAAGGCTTCTGTCTCGCAGAACACCAACTACATAGGACAAATGCCTTACTCAGTTGCAAGGAGACAAATCCCGTATTGAATACACACATGCCTCCATATGTACTCGGGCAATAACATATTGGACTCATAACCATATCCTATATTAGAATAAATATTGGCTTTTAATGCCCTAATGATATGTTGATCGTTATGTGCACAAGATAACTATGTCATCTTAGATTTAAGGCCTATGAACACTCAACATGACCTAAAAGTGAACTCCATGTGTTTGCTTTGTTCTACAAGTCATTATTCGAATGCTCCATTCCTAATGGCGTATCCACATATATATGTTCTCAATATTTCATAGTAAATGACATAGCACTCACCGTACAAATACAAGGTATGCAGTTGTACCAATTCTCTAATGCTCTTTAGAGTGTCCATGACTAATTGATAGGTTTTGGTGATTAAGTACCAAAAGAGTCTTATGTTCATATTCATAAATCTTTATAATTAAGGCATCTTAATTCAAGCACATGGACATATAGACACATGCAATACTTTATGCCAATCAAGATTTATAAGCATGAAAACTTGGCTCAATATTGATATGAAAATCAATATCTTATTAATTAGTGTAAAAAGTACATATACAACTAAATGCCCTTCTAGTATTCTGATTTTCTATTAGCTTTAGAGGCCATATATCTAATAATGTCCCAGTTGCACTTTAATGCTAATATTATAATGCCAGTCACTATTGTATCTAATACCCATCTTCTCAATATGGTAATTTAATGGCACTTGAGTTATCGACTTAGTGAGTGGGTCAACCACATTATCTACAAAACCTTTGTTGCTTCACTTGTGTAACTGCACCATTGTTGTCACAATAAAGTGGCAATGACTGATTCACATTTAGAAGCACCTAAAGTGCTGTTACGAACTTCTTTTGCCACATCGCCTGTAGCAATATACTCAACCTTAGTGTTGGGGTTTGCAATCATACTCTTTTTAAAACTCTTCGAACCAACTACCCTTCTATTAAGAGTACACACGAATCTAGAGACAGACTTTCTATCATCGACATCTGATTCGAAGTTAGAATTATTATATCCATTTACTCTTAGATCACCGTCTCCATGCAACCATATCCTTAATTCTTCTTAAGTACTTAAGGTTACGTTTGATAGCATTTCAATGCTCTATACAAGGATTTGCCTAAAACATGCTCGTAACACATATAACATTGGTGATATCTAACCTTATACATAGCATTGTGTACATTAGGCTCCTAATAGTCCAAGCATATGAAATGGCTTCCATGCTTCCCCTCTCACCATTCGTCTTTGAGCACATGGACTTTGAGAGATAGATGCCACGCTTGAATGGTAGCAACCCTGTCTTAGAGATTTTCAATACTTTATGTACAAGGTTTGAAACAGATCTAACAATCTTTTTGCTCTATCTCTATAGATATGAATGCCCATGATGTAGGTTGTGTCTCCCAAGTCTTTCATGAAGAAAATACTAGATAACTATCTCTTGACTGAGCTTAAAATCCCAATATTATTCTCTATCAGTAGTATGTCATTCACATATAATACAAGAAATGTTATTGCACTCCCACTAACATTCTTATAGATGCAGGGCTCATCCTTATTTTTTATGAAGCCAAACAATTTGACCATACCATCAAAACAAAAATTTCAATTCCTTGATGCTTGCTTAAAGGCATAAATAGACCTTTTGAGCTTGCATACTTTATGAGATTAGACTTCAAAACTACATGGTTGCACCATATAAATGTCCTCTTAAGCATTCAACTGAAGAAAGTGGTTTTGATATCCATTTGTCAAATCTCATAATTTAAGTGGGCGGCTATTGTAAGGAGAATCCAAATAGTCTTTAGCATGGCTCATAAAAATTATAAGGTTTTCTCATAGTCAATTCCTTTTTTTTTACTATAGCTCTTTGCCACTAACTTGGCTTCGTAGCCTTCCACTTAGCTAGTTAAACTAAGCTCTTTCTTATCGACCCACTCACATCAAATGAGAATAATTCCTTCGGGTGGATCCATTAGAGTCCATTCGCATGTATTGAATACATCTTGAATTTCTTAGCTTCCTGCCACTTGGTGCAATCTTTATTTGCCATTGTTTGATCATAGGCAGAAAGATTATCTCCATTATTATTATCTCCTAATATGAACAACTTTTGTCTATTCTCTAAGATATAACTATGTCACTTTGGTGCCTGAGAGATCCTACCTGATTGTTGCAATAGTTGCATCTCAAAAGGTTCCATTTAAGCAAGAACATATGTTATGGGGCTTACTGCTTCGTTCCTTGTGCTCAAATTCCTTTAATACTATAGTTCTACTAGCACCACATTCTCGAATGAATTTTTCTTCAAAAAAAAGTTCGTGATACCCTATGACAATCTTATTGTCATCAAGTATCTAGAACTCATATCCCATAGAGTCTCTAGGATATCCTACAAAGTGGCCCATAACTTGTCTGACTTAGTCTTCCTAAAATAAGGCAGACATCCCCAAATCATTAAATGTTTAAGGCCTGATTTCCGTACTACATCTCATGCACAATGGAGGGAACAGACTTGGAGGGTGTCTTATTTAAAACATATACTCTAGTAAGTAGGGCATGCCCCGATAGGGATATGGGCAAATTGGTGAAGTTCATCATACTTCAAACCATGCCCAACAGAGTTAGATTCCTTTGTTGGACTACATTATTCAACTGTGGTTGTCGGTAGTGGTTGTTGTGATATGACACCATTCTTGTTGAGGAATTCATCAAACTCAGTGCTCATATGTTCTCCATGATCTAATTACAGTGCTTTGATATGCTTACCAATTTGCTTCTCTACTTATGATTTGAATTCTATGAACTTTTTAAAGGATTCAAACTTGCATTTCATCATGTACACATAACCATACCGCAAATAATCATCAATGAAGTTTATACAGTAAAGAAATGCTCTCCTTGCCATTTTATTAAATGGTCCCCAAATATCAGTTTGGACCAGCTTCAACCCTTCAATGGCCCTTTTGACACATCCAGCAAATGAACTTCTAGTCATTTAGCCTAGGATGCAAGGTTCCCAAGTTGGATAGGATTCCTTTCCCAATGGGTCAATGAGCCCATCTTTCTCTAACTTACTAATCCTAGTGTCCTTAGCATGGTCGAGTCTGAGGTGCCACAAATACTTAAGATTTAAACTATTCCTTGGACGTTTGTTCAATATGGTGTTTATGTCATTACTATCATCCATATTCAAATAACATAAGCCATTCATGAGAGATGCTATGTCAACTAATTTATTATAATAATAAATATGGCACACATTACTTCTAAAAGAAAATTCTAAAGGAAAATCCACAATTCTCTTTTATTACTAATGGAATGGAAACAATGTTCCTAAGCCTATTGGGCAATAAATGATAATAATTCAAAACTAAACTATGGCTTAATGGTAGTTTTATTGAAGTGGTCCCAATCGCAGTGGCTATAACACTTGCTCCATTCCCCACCTTGATCACCATTACACGCTTCCTAAGCATCTTATTTCTGACCAGATTTTGATGTGAAGTGCAAATGTGAGAAGTAGCACCAAAATCTAAAATTCGAGAAGTAGAAAATACACTAATAGAACAAGATGTTTCATAAGCATAAAGTTCCTTACCTCCAGCTACCTTCTTAAGGTCAAGGTACTTGGCGTTGTTCCTCGTTTAGTAGCCATATTACCATCGTGGAAACATTTTCCTTTTTCTATAGGAGCTTTGCCCTTTTTGATACTCTCACTGGCCTAGGGAATGGTAGGCTTTTTCTTCCTTGTCTTTCTTAGTGAAGGAGCTAGACGCAGCAATAACCTCCTCCTTCCCCTTCTTTTTCATAGCTTGCTATGCAATCACTAGCTTATTGAGAAGCCCAACTAATGTGCACTAAATATCATTTATGTGATTATTAATGATAAACTATGAGAAGGAATCTAGAAGTGGCTAAAGGATCAAATTTGGTTGCAAATTGGCATTTATGATAAAATTTGGTGACCTAAGCCTCTCGATGAGTGAGATCGTCTTGCGGACAAGGTCACTAACATCACCACCCTATACCATGTGCATCCTAAATAGCTACTTTGATATCTCATATCCAATAGTACAAATTTGCTCACCATACTAGTCTGACGGGTGGTATAAGATCTCCTTAGTAGTCCCCATACCCTTATGGATCTTCTAAAGATCATTGGTCATAATAGCTAACATGTAGCTCTTGACTCGTTAATCGCTCTCCACCCATTTCTGATATGTGTCCTTTTCCCCCTCACTAGCTATGTCAGTAGAGGCTAGTAGGATATTGGCCTCCAAAACAAATTCTCAATCTTCAGAGTTAGTTGACATAGTTGGACCTAGTTAAAATATTGGTCTGAAGCAGTTTAGATAGAAGCATCAACATTATTCAAATAAATAATATTGTGGAAAATAAATAAGATTTATTAGTTTGGTTGTTATATGTGTTTATGGACTTTAAATCGAAATGGCCTTCACTAGATTATTTGAATCCTGCACTCCCTTTGGTAGAAAACGAAAACTTCGTTAGTAAAATTTCCTTAGTGGGGATGGGGTCTTCATTGGACTTAACACACCTTACATAATTAAATCTTAGCATGCTAGGCCTAATGAGTGACAACTCTTGCCAACTCATCTCATGCACAGTCTGATCTTTCCTTTGGCCCATGGCCCAAAATGTCTCACGTAATTTGAGTCTTAGCATGTTAGGTTCATTTAAGTCACACCCACTCACTAACAACTCACCAAATTTAAACTTCGACCATGGCTAACTGCTCTTAAGGTGTAGTATCCTTTGAATGTTGCATATAATTCACTTGCAATCATAAATTTTCCATCACAATGTAACCTCGCTAATGCGATGAAATCACACACCAAGGTTACACTTAGGGCTATCGAGCTTGGTGGAGGGCCATGATAATCTTTTGCTGTTACAACTTAATATTTGCATGAGAAAGTTTTTAAGGTCTATGTAAATTAGGTTTCATTTTGAACATTATCCATTTTCATTTATCCCATACATCTATCACAAATAATATATAAAAATAAAAGTCGAGGATTATTGACTTCTTAATCTAACTCGAGCCAAGGTTGGATTATGCATAAGTGCGTGAAATCCTACACTATCACATAAGAATTTTTTGAATGCTTTCAACTGGGTTTTCATGGCTTCATGAGGTCAATGTCTTGGAATCTTGAATGGCACCAACTCTTGGATTTTGCATGAACACTAACTCTTGATGTCTTCCAAATTTATTTATGAATACACATAGAAATACTATGGAGAATCCAATTCTACGTAATATAAAAAAAAAAAAACTGGGCTTATGCCTTTACAACCCATGCAAAATTAATTATACAAACCCATAAAACCAAAAACAAAAATAAGTGCATTCATGCACAAGTATCCTAAGTTCATAATCTAACCACAACATTCATCCAAACAATTATTCATCACATGCATGATTAAATAACTCAATTTAATGACTATTTCCATGGCTTACGCATCTCATGCGTTAGTTTTTGCCTCTAGAAAAATAATTTTTTAGAAACAGAATTGAAAAAGGAAAAACCATGTAGAAATCACCTGTGGTCGGATGAACAACCGCTATGGTTACGAGCTACCCTTCTGCGACTGCGGAGACTAACCGTGGCAAAAGCCCTAAGATTCTGTCTCAACACCTCTTGCAGTTGTGAGACCAGCCACCGCAGTCGGGGGAGAAGCTCTTGCTATTATGGAATAGACCGTGGGGTTCATGTAACCCCACAGTGATAGCATACCTATGCAAGCCAGTGTCGCAGCCATGGGAACTCTTTCTACAACTGGGACTACCATTTCTGCGGCACACTGTAGAAAGTCTGAAAGTTGTGGTTTTTCAACTTGAACTCATTTCTTTTTTATTCTTTTTAATTCTAATCACTTCCAAAAAACACTTTTGAAAGGTTATTCATGCATCGTATACATGTTTAAAGGAATTTAAACATGAAAACTAATGTAGAACATGGATAAATCATTGAACTCTGCTGTTTTGTAAGAAAAATTGTGGCTTTGATACCACTATTAGATTTAGTTGGGGTTTAGCCAGAAAATTAAAACTTTAGCACATAAAATCATCATTCACACATAGTGGAATACAGAAAGATAAACCCCATCCCTTTTGTTGCAAAACAAACAAGATATTAATTAAACTAGAAGAGGGATAAAAATTGTACGTTTAGACCCTTTCCAATCCTTTTGTGTGTGATCCTTGGAGTCATAGTCCTCAAACTTCGACCTTTAGATTGTTAGGATGCTTATAAGCTGCTTCTCCACTTCAAAAAAAAATTCTTTTATGGAATTTATAGAATTGATTGCTAGGTAGGTTCCTAAGAGGCATGCAAAATGAAATCAGCCACTTGAATACAATAGCGTCCCAATGAGTATTTAGCATGTGCTCACAAGTAGTCTTCAGCAGGATTTCTAGTATAGACTTAGACTTATCCTAAATCCTCCCTCTCCTCTGGGCTTGAGATGTTGGGGGATGATTGGTTGTGCCTACTTCTCTTCAATGACTAGGATTCTAGTTTTCTCTCTTCTCTTTCCCTCTCCCTCTTGACACCCTCCACATTAATGTACTTTTCTACCCTAGTTAAGGAATCATCAAAATTGCAAGCTAGCTTCTTAGCCAATGACCAAAAGAACTCCCCATCCTTTAAGCCTTTTTACAAAGGTGCTAGTTAACACTTCTTAAGTGGCCGCGGGAGTATTCAGAACATTTCGATTGAACCACTTTACATACTTCTATAGAGGTTCCTCCTTGCCCTAGAGAATACTAAACAGGGACAGTGGCATCTTCTCATAATGATTATTGCTTGCAAACTAATGTAAGAACAATGACACAAAATAATCAAAACATCAAATGACTTTAGGTAGGATGTGGGTGAATTATCGCTAAGCCGTCCTTCCTAGTGTAGTCAGGAAGATTCTACACTTCACACCTAAGTACTAATATGACAAGGCTTCATACCTAAACTTGCATAGATGCTTAGCCAAGTCTAAGGCCCCATTGTACTTGGCTATTGCCACATGATGGAAATTATTTGTTAATGATTCATTTAAGATTTCTTTAGAGAAAAGGTGATCTTTTGAGAAGTGTTGGAGTTTTTTGCATTCTAGTAAAGCTAATCCCTTATTCTTCCAACCTTCTGATCCTTTCCCTCTTGAGCTTCCCTTAGGATGGTAAGCAGGCTTTGGAGTCTCATTCTGCTCCCCACATTGGTCTTCCTCGAGATCTCATCAACCTTTTCACTTTCAAAATTCTTTTGTAACATTGAGTGGTTATTGAGAATAGCTTGCATAGCTTTTTAAATCATAACCTAGAATTATTCTCTAGTTCAACCGAGCTGGGGAGAAACCAGTCATTGTTTTTCTTCTTCCATGGCTTTTATAATAGGAGTTGTGGGTTGGTTCTCACAAATGACACTAATGTGGTGCATTCAAAGATCAATAACAAAAAAAAGGAATTGATTTTGAAAATATACACAAAAACAAAGTGGAAATAAAGAGAGCACACAAATTTACATGGTTCGGCAAGAAATGCCTGTCTGTAGGTCAATGTAATGATCTTTTATTTTGTGTTCTAATTTTTGTCCTTTCCTTTACATTTCATCTCCTTTTATATGATGAATACATAGGCAGTCTTTTCCTACTGATGCACTACTAACATATGACTAATACAGTTAATTTAACTTTTGTCTAATTGCCATAGGTAACTAACAAAAAGCTTGGGCCAAGTGGCCTTCCCTTGCAAGTCAAGTAACTGCACTAGGTACTACTAGGCTAGGTGGTGAACTGATCCTAATTGGGTTTGGGAACTTGTTCTGAATGCTTGACTGGCCAAACCCTACGAGTGCCTAGCTCCTATGGATTGTGCACCTTAGTGGTTTTACAGAGTCTTACCATTGGTGAACGTGCAATTGCAATTCCAAATGACAACCATGTTGGTTGTTGTCCTTAGCATTGATCGCATTTCCTGCAATCATAATTCCAATAAGTCCAAAAATGTGCCTAAGTAGATCAAGTTGGATTGGATCGATCATACCCTAACCTAACTATAAATCCAATACCCTCGAACTCTTTCCAAATTGATATAGAAGCCTTGAGATCAATCCATAGTGGCTCGGATTGTAATTCCAGCCCTCTTCCAAGTTTTCTTGCCACTCCAAGTCAAAAATTGAAGCCATAATCTATCCTATTAGCTCTTTCCAATCACCAAGGTCCACTTTAATTAATATTTGAACTTAATTTTGAAGCTAGATTTTATCTCTTGGCCCCTCCAAAACCCCCCAAGGTACAATAAGATATCATGCCCTAGTTATGTGGTGCTTCCAATTGATCTGGGATCACATCACAATCAATAGTGAGATTATTCTTCTCTTTGGCAACGATATAAGACTGGACAATGCAACTTAATATTCCCAATGCCTTCTTGAATGGAGGTGGTTGAAGAGATATATATGACCATCCCTCAATGTTATGAGATTAAGCAAGATAGCAATAAGGTTAGATTAAAGATGGTTTGTAGATTGGAAATATTCTTTTTATGGTCTAAAGCCTCTAAACAATGGAACTCTAAATTTCTGGAAGCATTGATTGAGTATGGATGTAATCAGTCCAAATTAGATTACTCTGTATTCACCAAGAAAGGAAAGGGAAAAATGGTGGCATTTTTGGTGTATGGGGGTGCTATTGTTGTTGGAAGTAAGCATAAGAATGATATCAATTCAATACTATAATTTCTAACCACGAAGTTTAAGGTTAGAACCTTGGAGCTCTAAAATACTTCCTTAGAATAGAAGTTGCAAGGTCAAGGGAAGGGATAATAACATGTCAAAGAAAGTGCATATGTGACCTCCTCAACACTTATGAATTAAGTGGAGCTAAGGCTGCAACTACCCTTGTAGAAGCGAATTATAAACTAACAAGACAAGATACAAACTTGTTGGAAGATCCAACACCTTATAGGCAACTCATAGGTAGGTTGATATACTTGACTTTTAATAGACTTGAAATCACATATAGAGTGCACATTTTGTCCCAATTCACGAGCAAGCCAACCAGACTCATTTGGAAGCAACATTTAGAGTGCTAAGGTATTTGAAGACTTCACTAGAAAAGGGAATCTTCATGGCTAGAACATCAAGACTTAGCATGGAGTACTATTCAAATAATTACTAGGGAGCATGTTTGGATACAAGAAGATTTGTGATAGATTATTGTGTATTCCTTAGGACAAATTTAATCGGATGTCAAAATGGAAAAAAACGATGCTATTGCACGGAGTTCAACAGAGGCTAAGTACTTGGCTTTAGGATAATGCTTGTGTGAAATAATATGGCTATAAAATTTGTTAAAAGGCTTTCGAGTTCAAGTTAATCAGTCAGTCCCATTGAATTGTGACAATTTAAGTGTAATTCAAATATGCACCTTATGCACCATGAAAGAACCAAGCCCTTAACCTTGACCTTTACTTAATGAGGGAATAGGAGTAGAATGGATCAATTGAAAATAGACATGCGCTGGTAGATGAGCAAGTTGTAGACGTATTAACAAAGGTGTCATGTCCAAGGCATGACAGGTTAAGTTTCATGATGAACATAAGAAATATCCATGCTCTACTTGAAGGTGGTGTTAACTTATCAGGAGGTAGAAGCAAAGAGATCAAAGTGGAGCTGAGCTGGAACCTGAAACCAATGTAACAATGCCAAGTGATCAAACTGTGGATAGCTTGAATTCTTGATGACCTTTTGATTGATATGTTAGCTTTAATGGTTGTTAGTGACGGTTGTTCTTAGTTAGTTTTATAACTTTACCCTTAGTCCTCCAACTATACAAGAACATTAACTCTCATTTAGCAACAGTTATTTATCATTGAATAGAATGCTGATTCCCCTTCTCGTTCATCTTTTCTCTACTTCAACAGACAGTAGTAATGGAAGTTCACCTCTTCGTTTCTTTGGCAAGTTTCATTTTTTAACAAGCGGCCCCTCGCTCAAGCTTGAAATGGACTCGAATTTGCTTCTAGAAACTAGCAAACTCCACCCTGCTCCAACGAGTAAGTTCTGCACGGCATGCTTTAATTTTTGATGGTAGAGCGACTAGGGCGGTGTCCGAGCCTTGCTTGTGAATCCATGCTCGAGCAACTGTTTGTTCACATGATTGTTTTTGAGCTCTCTACTACAGCCGTGGTACTAGGCATGCATCTGAGTAATATATTTTTGATCAAAAGATATATTGGAAAACATGGCGTCTCTGTACATAATTCTCCAACCCTGTACAACGAATATCACAAATTTTTTGAAAACATACAACTATTCTGTTTCTAGTTATTTATTCATTATTTTATTTCCTAAAATTTGAGATATTATTCAACTTATGTACTTTATATTTAATAATAATATGTCGCACAATCTTAATGTTGGGAAAATTTATCCCTAAAATTGAAGTTGGAAGAAATATTTTAGTTAGAAAAAATGAATTAAGTGTATTAGTTGAAATATTTTCTTGAACCCCAAGCAAGCGTATAAATAGATAAAAATATTTTATTCTATTTTTAGAATTGGAGATAAAGAATATAACTTGGAAAAGGAAGAAGGCAAAATAAATTGACATTGAGAGAATACTGAAACAGAAAATGTAACAAATCCAATTTGAGTAACACGAAACTTTTATGAGTAATAATATATTTAAATTATAAATTTTATATTATTCATAAAATTAATTATTTAAAAAAGAAATTTGAAAAAATTGAAAACTGAATAAATTAAAATTGAGAGATATGAATAAAATACATGAAAATTATGTGAATAAAGTGAAAAAATATATATGTAGAGAACTAATGATACTTTAATAATTATTCATTGTATAACCAAAATCCTTATATGATTGATTTATACATAAATGTTACAAGCAACACACCGTCGCTAGTCCAAAACTGAAACTCTGAAAACTATAATTGGTGACAAACAACAGTGTCATATAATAACACATGCAGGAAAACTAATCTTTATCATATACATTAAACTATATTATGATACATGTGGTGGTGTCTGAACTCTCAAGTAAACATGCCTTTCAATTAGTAGTCTTGTTATCTTGCTTGTGATAATTGTATAGCTTGCTGATCATGACTAGAATCTTCAGCCCAAATGAACTTGTGAGACATCAGGGACAATTCTTGGATTCTTATTTCCTCAAGTTGCTCCCACTCCGCCCACCTCTCAGCCAAACCTTCTCCCTGCAGCATTCGCACGACTTGTGCCATTCTGGGACGATCTTCTGGCAAATTTTGAGTGCAGAGCATTGCCACTTGAAGAATGGTCTCCACTTCCTTGCAATCAAAGCTTTTCAAGTTCACATCCACAATGTCCTCTAGCCGTCTCTCCCTTAGCAGCTTTTTGATCTACATCAGTTATATCCAAATAGGAAAAATGAGCAAAACATTAGCTGATATATCCTCAACTACAGGCAAACTTGCATTTCTAGAATTTTTGCTTCTGCCAGATTAAAAAACTCTAATGCGTTGCATGAAACATTGCTGTCTCAGAAAAAGAATGAAATCGAAACTCACATGATCTAAGAGTAGAACATCCTCCTCTTCCTCAAGTCGAGAGAGATCTATTGCACG
The DNA here is from genome assembly GCA_019155195.1 of Avicennia marina. Classification (NCBI taxonomy): domain Eukaryota; kingdom Viridiplantae; phylum Streptophyta; class Magnoliopsida; order Lamiales; family Acanthaceae; genus Avicennia; species Avicennia marina. Next base: position 5,210,657 of record CM032777.1, on the reverse strand, counting down.
CTGACCAGTTACTAGTTCAAGAAGAGTTATCCCATAACCGAACACATCTGTCTTTTCTGATGATTTTCCTGTAGACAAGTACTCTGGGGCAATGTGTCCCATCGTTCCACGAACTTGAGTTGTAACATGAGTCAATTTTGCATCCACTTTTTTGGACAACCCGAAATCTCCAAGGACAGCCTCAAATTCATCATCAAGAAGAATATTTGCAGCCTTCATATCACGGTGAATAATCTTAGGATTGCAATGATCATGTAGATACTCCAGGCCGTGCGCAGCACCTGAAGCTATGCTTTTTCGGGTTGGCCAGTCAAGCCCTTTCTCTCCTGGTTTTATGTCTGTCAAATTTACAAACAAAAGTCAAGTGTTAGAAAGCCGTCTTAGCTCAGTTTAGGATAGTTCCAAACAACACAGGAAAAAGTGAGAAATAAATGAATTACATTACTCAATGATGTTTAAAGAATAGCATTTTCTGGTCAGATTTACTTTTGCAGGATAGAGAACGGAATGTTGAAATATCAGACACCTTGTCATGGAAACATTTCAGCATTGCCAGTAGCCACAAACAAACATATTGTATTCTCTACACAGAATGACAGCTTATGTGAAGTCTAAACAGGCTTATCTATCCTCTGCTTTTCCAATTTCTAGAATAGCCAAATTGATCATTCAAACTAGTACTGAGTGCTAGATTGGCAGATACTGGATCAGCTCAAGAACATGACAATTTGTGGAAAACAAGGTAGCACAACTAACAGATAGAGGACTACCTCTTAGGTGATATGCAACGCTGAGGTTTTGCATGAATGGATAGACAAGAATTCTCTCAGTGGATGTTGTACAATAACCAATCAATCGGAGCAAGTTTTTGTGAACTGCAACGCTTATCAATTCGACTTCTCTTTTGAATGCAGCTTCTCCACCAGGACTATGATGGTCCATAAGGCGTTTTATAGCAACTCTACTCTTGTCAGCTAGGATACCTCTATATACTTTGCCATAACCCCCTTGTCCTATTATGTTGCCTTCACAGAAATTATCCGTTGCTAGCTGCATCTCACGCAAGGAAAACCTTTTGATCTGTCCAAAGGAAATTTTGCTCTCACCATCACCTGTATAACATTAAGGAAACAAAATTAGGGAGAACAATGAAAATGAAATAGAAAATGAAACAGTAGGAGGCATCATCACAAAAATGAGAAACAAAATTAGGGAGACTAAACAAATTGTACCATCCACATCAAAAAAGATATCATGCTTGAGTCTATGCGCACGATGAAACCAGCATCCAAAGAAAGCTCCAAGCAACAGGAGGGAGAACGCTACAATGCTTGCTATGGTGACAACAACATGAACTTTTGATATTCTATGAGAAACTGCTTGAATATAAATAGGTTAAGTTTCCCTGCACTCGCTTCCCCATTTTCTAAACTAAAAATAATAATAATAAATAAACAAAGAAAGAAAGACAGAAGGGGCAATAAACCTGGAATTGAGGAACTTGAAACACAGGACCGTTGGAAGTTCTTGCTGCATGTGAGATGAGTGGCAGTAAAGCTGACATATGCAACCAAAACTTAGAACATCAACTAGTGGAGAAGCTAAACCATAATTTTAGTTGACAGAGCTTAAAATCAGAACTGATGATGCTCAGACAGCTGTTGCTTGATCTTAAATTTATATCACTACTTTTTACGGTATGAACTCTCTGATTGTAAAATTTCATCCCAGCCTTTCAGATTGAACAGCTTCTGGAGAATTATCCCTGGAAATTCATCCAAGGAGCACCTTGGAGATTACAAACTAACATCTACCTACTTCAAGCACTTTTTGAAAACATTTCAACAATCCAATAAAAAAATCACTTGTAAATGCAAGAACATATCCTGTATTAACAGCATGCCCAAAAGTAAAATGAGCAAAAGCAACAAACACTTATAGAGCTTTGATAGCAATTACGGACTAAACATTCTAATTACAGCTTACAAGTTTAACAAGCATATCAATACCAAATCGAGTGTTTCTGACAACACAGATGATTATTAATTGTATCGTCTCAGAACTCCAGGTAGAAAAATGACAGTTTCCTGCTTGGAACAGAACTGGACATTCATGGAAAAGATTGAATTTCTATTAATGTTTTATAGACTCAGCGTGGGATGTTAATGAATCTGTATAACTGCCAACTAGGTTTAAGTAGCCAACATACTTGAAGGTGGGTGTTGAAAACAGTTCTTGTGGAATTTTTCCTGCCAAATCATTGGATGAAAGGTCCCTGTAAGGAGAAAGTTTCTTCAGGTTGTATAAACACATTTACATTAGAATAACACTCAACGAAGCGAGATAGTGACAGGCAAATAATACAGGTCCTTACAGTTCCACTAAACCAGTTATATTTATTAGTGATTCTGGTACAGATCCACTTAAGTGGTTTCCTCTCAAAATCCTGATGCAGTTTGAAGACAATGTTACTTCAGTACAGGTTAAACATACATAAAAAAGACTCTAGCAATATTAAGCTCTAAAGCTGTACAAGAAATTGCCTGCTAAGAGAATATATTTTTGTAACAAAGTGTACGTGCATAAACTTACAGATGTTTCAAGTTGGAAAGTTGACCCCAGGATGCTGGAATAGAGCCACTGAAACTATTGTGTGCCAGATTCAAATTCTGAAGATTCAACATGCTTCCGAGAGATTCAGGCAAGGCACCAGAAAGCTTGTTATTTTGTAAATCCCTGAAGACAGGACAAAAACAGCGATCAACTTTAGATAGACATCAGCTCTTCTGTAACATAGGAAGATAAGGCTTAAGTTAGCCTAGACCCTTTATCTCCCAAGTGCCGCTTCCCCAAGCCGAAGATTAGATAAATAGACAAAAGAAAAAAAAAGAGAGAGGCATGCCAAGCAGAATTAGAATGACCAAATCTAGGTATCTTTTAATCACTGCACATACAAGCTAACCAGATACTTCAATTTGGCAATTGATGGGGAAATAGTTCCAGTAAATCCACCAGAAGCCAGACTCCTGCAAGTTGAGCCATCAGCAAACTAAACGATCAGGAAATATATTTGTTTAATTAGTAAGAACTGGACAGAAGCTACAAAATGACATTGTTTCTGTTGGTACTATTATTGAATGGAATGGATAAAAGATGAATAAAATCAAAGAACTTTCATAAACCAGTATACTAACACTGATACAACTTTTCCGTCTCTACATGTAACATGCTCCCAGCTGTAACAAGGGCTGACAAAATGCCTATCCCATTGGATTATATGGTTTGAGTCATTCAGAGCTGCTACAAACTCAACTAAAAGCTCACCTGAAATGCCATCAGAGAGATGAATTCATTCATTATGATATGTAAACTCAAAATAGTTCATAAACTTGTAAGCTATAGCATGGTATTTCCAGAATATCAAAAATAGCATGGAATGAGAAGGCAATGTCTCCTGTCAAAAATATTTGCAAATGATTTGCAACCAAAAAATTTATGGAGTGTGCATTTCAGCACTGCATAATTTGTGCTTTCCCTATGCAACTGATTTTTTTTGGTAAGCTGTTGATCATTTAACTAACGAGTTCTTAGATTTTGTATCATTTGAAATGTGGATATTCAGGGGCTTATCTTATGGTGGTTTTAGCATCTCAACACATCTTTTGCAACAAGAAGAATTAAATACATATACATATATATATATTTTAAAACATGATGTTTTCAAATATTTAAATCGTTGGAATTTTGAAAACCACAGTACTATGAATTGGCTATTTAAATCCCTAAATAATGTATAGAAGGAAGAGGAGCAAGATACAGCCATTTAGTTTAAGTAAACTCCAGTACATGTACTTTTTGTGCACAGAAATGCTAGCAAGTTTGATATTATTATGCAAATTCACTATTAATAGCTAAAATCCCTATAATAGCAGCATTAAGAACAGAAAGGATTCTTTTTCTCTCATGAACTGGTTGTTTGACATTTCAAACCATATGGTAAACCCAGCCAGAAATAACTATCAGAGAGATTTTTTGGCAAATGCCAGAATCTTTTATACCTTCAACATCAGGCTCATTCAGGCCACAGCAACTAAGAGACAGTACGCAGAGAAGCAGCAACTTTATGTACGACTTCAAAGAGAGACACGTCGTGGAACATGATTCAGCCATGTGAGTTCCCTGATTCCTGTCTAATAAGTTCAAAGTTATTCTTCAATTCTTTTACGTGATTCAGAAGCAGACGTACTTCAAACATATGGCGGTGTGAAGTGCAATATATAACATGGAAAATGAACAGCATCACAACTGTGTTCTAATGGTGCTCTCATCAAAATCAAAATTCATGCGGTCCTGATCAACAGCACTTACTTCCCAACAACTGACCCAGCTACATAGCAAAGCCAGTTAATGATACATCACGTGCACAACAAACAAATAATTACATACCTTATTTTCATAGAAATGAAGTTTGAAGAAGATGAAGTCTGCAGTTGGTGAAAAAAGTTAATACTTATTTTCCACCCATTTGAAGAAAACCGGGCATGATGCATGTAATTATGATTATAAGTATAATCTATACTATGAGAACGAATATTAACAAGACCAGATGACGTTAGGAGCTGAACCTTTGTAATTCCATAATGGAATTCAGAGCTTTAATACTTGAAATTATCCTATGTGAATCTCACACTAGTATGTAAAATCAAACAACCACACATTCTTAAACTCCCCGCTCGTGCAGGGACAAAGAAAGCTAACCTTGTGTACAATGTTCACTGAAGCATAGAACAGGTCTTCAAGAACTACAAGGAGAAGGGGAGGGGGAAATTGCTAACTATTAGCATAGAAATTTTACGGAACTGCTGACGTCTTCGCGTTAAGGACTCACAATTTCAATAAAATAGCCAGATATGAAGATGGAAAAGGTGCTTTCAGAAAAGAAAAAGAACGGGGAATTGAATTTGAAAAAGAAAATCGTGGGCACTTGAATGGGTCGTGGGGTTTACATTAGATGAATTGTTGCTGTGGTGAATAAGAATCCCACTACTAATATGCAAAATAAATGCTTACTTTCTTGGTTCCCCCAACGACTTCCGGTTTCTGGAAAGATGCTTAGAAGCAATAAGTGAGTTAAAAAGAGGCTTTTTTTCATAATTATATTCCTGTTTAGAGCACATCAACTTTCTTTTTTCTTTTTTTTTTTTTTCTTTCTTGATCAGATAATGATCATGATATGAGGAGAACTTATGCAAGGAGCCATTAAACGGAAGTTTACAGAGGCAATCCACTCCACGCATGATATAATAATGAAAGAGAAAAAGATCAAATTTTGGGTAATTACATTTATCCACTTTTGTTTGAGAAATTGCACTGTAGATTTGTAAAGTTCTACAAAAAAAGTACCCTCATGTAAATCAGGTGAAAAAAAAAAATAAAATGCTTGCATTGTAGATTTCTTGAAATTTTTAAAGTTATACAAAAATACCCCTATGTAATTTAGGCCAAAAAAAAAAAAAACTTACAACTGTAATAAATTTAATCTAACGTAAATGACCTCTAAGTTTTGCGATTTATTCAAAGGAAATTTATAATCATAAAAAAAATATGGAATACTTTTGTAAGATAAATAATATCTTTGACCATAAGTCTCAATCTAAAAACAGAAAAACTAAACATTATTTTTAATTAAAATACATTCTCAGATAAATATAAAAACATTTTTTAAATATTATGTTTAAGTCATATTAATTGAATTAAATTATGTATCATTTTTATTTGTTTCAAAAATCAATTTTTCCAAAATAATCATTACTATGTTTTAATATATTTCAACAAGCATGATTTTTAGCTACAAAATATTTTACAACAAAATATGATATTTCAAAATTATAATATTTTATTTCAATGAGTTCTATGTTTTTTACTAGAAATTATAATTGATAAAGATCTAGTTTTTATACAACTAACTTAATTTTTCACAATAATTTGTTTATATTACATTATGTTATATGTTTATTAAAACATTTATGAAAATCATTTATTTCTTTGTAAATTATTATAATTTTTATTTATCTCTGTCTTGCTACGATGCCGTTGTCACAAATCAAACGCAAAGGGTATTTTTGGTTCTTTGTTATGTTGGGTAAAAAAATTGTTGAGATTTGAGTGGAAAGAAAAATTATTTGGTATTAAGATTTAGATAGACAGAAAAATTATTTTTATATATGTTTAATATATAATAATAATTAAATGATACGATAGTAGATAAATTTATATGATCTAAAAAATGAATTTGAGAAGAAAAATTATTAAAATAAATGTTGATTTGATTGTACATGAGTATAATTGAAAAATAATTAGTTGGTTATAAAATATAAGAGATGGAAAATTTTGAATTTAAATTTAAATAAAATTTACATGTGTGGTTTGTAAGCATTTTGAGTAAAGGTGAATATTAATAAATAAGGAACCAAACAAAGCCAAAACATTACCTATTGACATGAACACCTATCACTTTCTCCCTAAGTCGTTTGCCACTGCCATGCCATTTCACCCAAACTTTTTCAGGGCGCACTTCCTAAATCTGCCTGCGCCTCGGCCTACATTTGGCACCACTATCAAGGTTCTAAAATTTAGACTGTTCATTGAACCAGAAAATTGAATGGATTTAAAATGATTGGTTCAGTTGTTGTAGTCAAATTAGTGATAACATAATTATATTATAAATATTAATCAATATACTAAAAATCCATAAACAATAAATAAAACAAAATACTCAAATATACCTTCTATGCATTTTTCTATTAGCATCGAACAATTAAATTTAATATACTAATATAATAAAAACACTATAGTAACAAAAATAATAAATAATATCAAACAAATGGAGACTTAAAATATAACAAAATGATATCTTAATAGAATACTTAGTTAGAATATAAATAAAATAAATATAATCTAACCAATAAGTACACATCACACTTAAAAGTTAATTCATGAAGCAAAAATAAAATAACTAATATTGTCTCATCTATGGTTCCATACAATACCTTAAAATTTTAAAGTCCTAAAAGATTCTTCCATTTCTAATTATTCTAGACCATTCTTCATTCTATTAACACATACCACCTTCATTGTTACAACAACCAACTCCATTACCAATTGAGAATCATACAAGTTATCATTCACGTTGAAACTTTTAAAAGTTGAAAAATCAAAAGTCAGTTTAGCAACATCCATGTTATACATGTTTACCTTTCTTGTATATTATTTCATACATGCTTTCTTGATTATGTTTTTGTTGCTTTTTTATTCTTGAAAGATCCTATTGCTCATAAGGCAATTTTTCAATGATTATGGTTTTCAGATTTGTTTGGTCTGTCCATTTTATGGATTGAGTGGTAGTTCAACCATTCCAACTACCTAGTCCAAATTGATTATTTAAAACATTGCCATTGCCACCTTAATTTATAAATCCAGTACAACACCCCACTCTTTCTAATTTTGTGTTTACATACATCTAACTTGTGTGTGTGTGTGTGTAATTATATGTTTATGTGTATTTCTACTATGGTACATATACACATATTAGCACATGCGCATGGATTGAAGGAAAATGCGCTAAGTATTAATCATGTGACTAAAACTTGTCATTGTGGTTTACCAAGAACAAATGCAGTGTACACAATGATAATGACTATTTTTGTGTTGATTGAAAATCAATTATTAGATAATTGCAATTTTTAGACAATATTGAACATGTTTGAGGATAGAGGCTAATAAATGTGAATTTTAACACAAAAAGCTTGGTTATATCCACCCATGACTTGATTGAAACTTTTAGGGTTGGCAGAATGTGATGGATGCTAGTTACTCATGAAAAGGAATGGTGAATGTGGATCATGCCAATATGGAGGAAAGAAATAGAGGTTGTCGCATGGGAAGTTGCAATATTTTAGTATGTCCAGAGCTCTTAGACTATTCCATATAAATTTAATAGGTACCATTGATGCTACTAGTATGACCTACTTTCAAGCAAAATAAAAAGGGTGATGGAATGTTCATTTCCTAAAGCAAATATGTCTAGAAACTTGTGAAGACATTTGTTTTAGAAATTAGACATCATGTTAGAATATCAATGGCAACACAAGTCAAGCTAACTAAATATGCAGATGGAAAACTTGTGATTGCAAGTTTATGTAGGAGTATAATTGGAAGCTTATTATATCATACAATCCGAAATCCAAAAATATGTTATTGCATGGGACTTTGATTGGCAAACCTTGTTGGGCAAAAGAAAAGCCATTTGAGTGTGGTCAAAAGAATCATTACATATATAAATGCTCCTATTGAACTTGGATCATGGGTTTTAGAACCTAAATTAGTTGAGCTGTAGCAACATAGATTGGATTAGACATGCTAGTGATAGAAAGAGCACCATTAGTGATTTGTTTTTTCAGTTAGAAAAAAAAAATCGCACATAATGGTACAACAAAAAGTTGAATTCAATCTCACATCCATAAATAAGATAACTTTTCTTTAAATTTTCTTGAGATTTTCCCTACATTTCTTATAGTCTGGTAAGATTTATAATTTATAGCAACAATAGAGCAGAAAGGTTTCTCTCACCCTATGTCATCACGAGAGAGGCTTTCAATCTTCATTGCAATGCATTGCCTGGTGTCTAGAGAGCTAGTATTTACATTGTTCATCTACATGCTAAGATACCTTAGCTTCTTATAGGTTGCCACCACTCATTCTCTTTTGGAGTCTAGTCTAATTGAAGAATAGAAGAGGTTGGTCCATCAAATAATTGAAGCTTCCATTGCTTTAATCCTTTTTTTGAAAAGTACGGCACAAGGAGGAGTAAATTATGAAGTTGAAGTTAAAACGTGGAATATTTTGCTATTGCTATTTGTTGGTTTTTTAGTATTTTTCTCATAAGCTTTTAGGTTAAATCTAATGAAGTCTTGGTCTTTATGATGTAATAGATTGCTTATCTTATGTTTAGGGAGAGTTTGTTAAGTAAGTTGATTTGTCAATCTAAATTTGTGTCTGGGTCAAATTAAGTTGTTATTAAGTCATTTGTAACCTTAGTCTAAGTCTGTGTTAGGTTTAGGCTAAGTCAATTTTATTTTGGATTATTATGTCTGTTGGATGGTATGTCAACTTTCTGTTCATTTGACGTTAATAATTGAATCTAAAATATGGTAGGTGTTGTAGCATTTGTAGTTCATTTCAATTATATATATGGTTGTGCCACACAATTTCAAAAGATGAGATTGTGACCCTTATAGCTTCCTATCATCTAATTGATTGACATTACATGGCACGAGATTGACCAATTGTGACAAATGATGTGGATGCTTCAATTATAGGAATAACACAAAACCACTAGTATCTTATCCATCAATCTATTTGTGGGTTTCATATAAAGTTTTTGGAAATTTTTAAACTACACATACACTCTTGATATTACTATGCCCACTTAATTATTTCTATATAAGTAGAGCTTGCTATATTTCTTGGTGAGTAAATTCTACATCAACATAGGTAAAGGCCAAAATGGGTGTTTGAGTCTAGGCATAGATAAGGCAACTTCTTGTTAGATGTGTCATTAAATTGAGGGTCAACTAGGAGATTGGTTTGTATCAACATAAGCTCGAATGATTTTGTACGTGATTGTAATATCACAATCAATATAGTGGAATTTTGATTTGGTCGTGGCCCCAAAAATGTAGGTATGGATTAACACCAAATTGCATAAACAACTTTGTTGTTAGCTCCTTCAATGTTTTGGTGTTGTTTTATGTGTGCATTACAACATATGACATAATTGATGTACAATTTATTATGACATCCAAGCTAAATTCAAATGTCGCAATTCTGGGAAGTCCAAATATTGGGTTCCAATGGGTTTAGATGGATGTTTTGAAGATTTAAAACATCAATAATCAGAGTATAAGTAGTGAAATAACATACCAAATGCCAACCATTTTTGTTTTCAATACGCATAAATTGAATAAATCCAAAGATGTAGAAAAATTATCTCTTAGAATCGTATTCTTCTTGAGATGTATGCATGACTGATGAATTAAAAGCCTCAAATCGTGATCTATAGTTCATCCACAGATCTAGAATGCGAACAAGTGCCTCCAAAAATCTTTATAAACTCCTTCACAAGGTCCTGATTTGGGTATAAGAGCTTTAGGATAAGAAAAGGAGCTAAGAAAGAGGCTAGAGAATTTTCTCTTTCTTTCTTGGGCGGGGTTAAGAAAATTTTGTGATTTTTCTAGTCTTATATGTAATTTAAAACTCTTCCAAATATATTTATTTTCAAAATACAATATTCTAGACGTGGTATGATTTTTATTTCTATGTAGCAGTTAGGGCACATATGGCATGGCTCTATGGGCTTCCCTTATGGACCTTTAATTAATTCAAACCTAATACTTATTTGTGTGTTATCCTTTAGTTTAATTAATCTCATTAATTAAATTAAAAGTCTATTATACATTTAATTAATAATCTCATTATTAAAAAGTACAATGAGAAACCCATTTGATCCAATTCAATTGCAACCAAATTCATTTCTCCAATGGATTTCTCAACCCTCATTCATGCTCCAACCAAATTATTTACTTGTCCTCATTCCAACTTTTCGTGTATAACTATTTAGGTTTATGCTTAATTAACAATTAGTATAGTTCGAAGAATATGGGTAACTCCTAGCATACAACCCACATTATAGCTTAATTAATACGAAGTGAATGGATCACTTGAACCTTTTTAATCATGAATAACATGTGGTATAAGCCTTTTATATTGCTTTATCTCAAGCGAGTAAGAATCATGAATTTAGTCAAATTTACTAGTTTGGTCATATGACCAAATTGATATTGCCTTAGGAGACTAATATTCTATCAAAAAATACTTTCAATCAAATAGTACCTTGGTTAAGGATTTCATTTCATAAAACATTGATCGCATAGTACAATTGACTTATTCACCTACAAGGATATAAATCCTTATTGAACCACACATGTTTCCATATGCACCCGAACAATGGCACGTTGAGCTTATAACATTATCACATATTTAGATAGATGTTTGTTTTTAAAGCTCTAATGACACGCTGACTATCATGTGTATAAAATAATCATGTTGTCTCAAGTCTAAAACATACACATACTCAACACAATCATGAAGCAAAACATTAACAATAGAGATTGAACTACATGTGTTTTCTTCATTTCTCTAGTCAATGTTTCAATGCTTTTTTGGATATGGTATATGCACACACTTGAGTTCTAAATATCCCATATTGAATGACATGATATTAATTATACAAATAGGCAATGTGCAATTCATACCAAATTTCTAATGCCCACTCAAAAACCTGTGACTCGCAAACAAGTTATAGTGATTGTGTACCAAGAAATTTAGTATTCATATTCTTATAAATAAGGCTCCTTAACATAGTGGGCGCCTAAATAATTTCATGTCATACAAGATTTATATATATGAAAGATTGCTAGAATATCAGTATTAGAGAAATCAATATTTTATTAATACGTCAAAAGTTTTCATATATAACCAATATCCCTTATAATCTATTAGTGTTAGAGGGCATATCACTAATAATTTTCCACTTGCATTCTAATGCTAATGATTATAATTTCAATCACTATGGTATTTAATACCCATCTTCCAAAGATGGTGATTCAACTATACTTGCATCATTGGCTAGGTGACAGCCGCATTATTCATTGAAGCTATTTTTTGTATAGCTATGTCACCTCTTCAATGATTTCTTGAATAATGTAATAATGCATCTTAATGTGCTTAGATTTCTAATGAGACCTTAATTCCTTTGCTGTGCAATCATGCTATTATCATTATTGTAAAGTGGCAATGGCTAATTGATGTTTGGAATCACTTAAAGTTCTATTAGAAACTTCCTTACATCATCATATCATCATACGCTCAAGCCTAGTAGTGGAATCCACAGTGACTCTTGTTTAGAACTCTAACTGAAAATCAAAATTGGAATATCCGCCTATTCTTAGGTCTCCATCTAGATATACAAGTACCACATCCAATCCTTCTCAAGTACTTAATGATACATTTGACAATATTCCAATGCTCTCTGCCAGGATTCACTTGAAACTCGCTTGTTACATATATAGCATAGTCAATACTTGGCCTTGTACATAGCATTACGTACATCAGACTTTCAATAGATAAAGCATATGAAATGACTTTCATGTTCATCCTCTCATTGTTTTTCTATAAGCACGTGGACTTTGAGAAGTAGATACCATGCCTAAATGGTAGCAATCCTCTCTTAAAAACTTGCATGTTGAGCATTTTCATCACTTTATCTATGTAAAAGGCTTGGGGGAGACCACTTAATGTCTTCACTCTATCTTTGTGGATGTGAATGCCCAAGATATGTGTTACTTCTCCCAAGTCTTTTATGAAGAAGGTCATGAATAGCCATATCTTAACTAAGGTAAGCATCCCAACATCATTTCCAATCAATATTATATCATCCACATATGGTACTAGGAATGCAATGACACTCCTACTAATGTTCTTGTAGACATACTGTTCATCTTTGCTCTTAAGGAATCTAAATGATTTGACTACACCATTAAAACTAAGTTTCCAACTCTTTGATACTTGCTTATGGCTATAAATGGACCTTTTAAACTTGCATACTTTATGAGATTCCCATTGGACTTCAAAATCACATGACAGTACTATGTAAATATCTTTTTAAAGAAAACCATTGAGAAAAGTGGCTTTGACATCCACTAGGAAAATCTTATAATTTAAGTAAGCAACTGTTGTAAGAAATATCCAAATAGACTTGGGCATTGATATAGGTGAAAATGGTCTGCTCATAGTCATTTCTTCCTTTCAATTATAAGCTTTTGCCACTAGCTTTGCTTTAGTGGTCTCCACCTTCTCAGTCGAACCAATGTTTGTTTGTAAATCCACTTGCATCTAGTGGGAATTATTCCCTCAGCTGGATCCACTAAAGTTCATACCTAGTTTGCATGCATCAGTTCCATCTTTGAGTACGTAACCTTTAGCCAGTTCACAAAGTCTTTGTTCGACATTGCTTGATTGAAGGTAGAAGAATTATCTCCATAATTACTATCTCTCACTACAAATTACTCTTGTCAATTCTCTTGGACATATTCATATCTCTTTGGTGTGTGAGAGATCTTACCTAACCATTACAATGCTTGTGCTCTTGAATAGGAGCTTGTCATACGGGCTCTTTGCTTTTTTGCTCATGCTTAATCTCTTAAGCTCAACAATTCTACCCACATCACTTTTTTGAACAAACTATGCTTTGAAGGAAGTGTGCTTGATAACTAAAAACAATTCGATCGTCCTCGAGTAGGTAGAATTCATATCCTATAGAATCCTTGGAACATTCAACAAAGTTACCCATGATGGCCCTTGTTTCTAACTTATCTGTCTTACTCTTCTTAAGATAAGCTAGACATGCCAAATCTTGATATGCATCAAGCTTGGCTTTTTTTCTCTCCACTTCTCATGTGGTGTTGAAGGAATGGACTTATAAGTAATCTTATTCAAGATGTGTGCAATGGTTAGAAGGGTGTGAACCTATAGTGATATGGATAGGTTAGTCAAGTTCCTCATATACCAAACTATGTCCAACAAGGTCTGATTCTTATACTTAGATATATCATTTTATTAAGGAGTTTTCAATGGTGTTAATTAGGATACAATGCCATTTCCTTAAGTTAGCCAATAAATTCAGCACTTATGTATTCACCACCACAATTCAATTATAGTGCTCTCATAAGTTTACTAGTTTGTTTCTCTATTTGTGCCATTAATTCTTTGAACTTTTCAAAAGATTCATGTGTGTACTTCATCAGCTACACATAATCATACCGAGGATAATTGTCGGCAAATGTTATGAAGTAATAGAATCCTTCTCTAGCCAGTTTATTACATGACCCACAAATGTTAATGTAGACTAGCTCCAACACCAATGTGGTGCTCTCGACACTCCGTCAAATGTAATCTTAGTCATCTTACCTAAACTAAGAGGTTCACCAGTTAAATAGGGTTTCTCTCTCAATAGGTTAATAAGCCCATCTTTCTCTAACTTGTTTATCCATGCTTCTCTGGCATGGCCTGGTCTACAATGCCATAACTACGTAGGATTCAAGCCATCCATTACACATTTGTTGGAAACTACATTCATCATAACACTACAACCATATTCAAGTGATAAAGGCCAATCATATGAGAGACCATAATAACTAATTTATTACAATAATAAATATAGAACAAATTGTTTCCAAAAGAAAATTTATAATTCTGGTTTATCAATAAGTGGCTACAACATTGTTGCTTGACCACCACTTTATTCTTATCAAGCATCCTCCTTTTATCCAGATCTTGATGCAAAGTACAACTACAAGATGAAACAATAGAATATAAAATCTAGAAAGTAGAAAATACACTAATTGAACAAGATGTCTCATAATATAAAGTTCCTTAACTCTAGCATTATTTTAAGCTCTTGAGGTACTCAGTATAGTTCTTCTTCTAGTGCTCATCTTGAGAACATGCTCACTGACATCACCTCTTTCTGCCATTCATATCCTGAATAACTGCTTTGATATCTCATATCTAGTAGTATGATTTTGCTCACCTTAAAATTCTTATAAGCGATAAAGAATCTCTCAAGTGCTCTCCATGCCTTCATAGATCCTTTAGGGATCACAAGTTATGGAAGTCACTGTATAGATCTTGACCTATGGATCATCTTCCACCCATCTTTTATAGGTGGACATTTCCTTCTCGCTACCCATCTCCGTTGGGATAGCCAATGGGCTTTAGATAGAGAACAATTCTCATGTTTTGGAGCCAATCGACATAGTCTAGCCCAATCAGTGTATTGGTCTCAAGTAGTTTTGTAAGAGGCATAATAAACATTGGGAAAATGTGTTACTATTACGTTATTAGCTATAAAATGTGTTGTTGCATGATTATGGACTTTAAATCAGACAACCTCTTACTAAACCTTTCAAATCTTACACTCCCTTGAGTCAAAAATGAAAATTCCATTAGAAAAATTTCTTAGTGGCTTATTAGGGTCTTCATTTGATTTTACAATCTTATACATACGGTTTTTGGCATGCTAGACCTAATGAGTGATAACCTTTGCCAACGCATCTTATGCATGGTCCAACCTTTTACTTTGGCCAATGGCCCTACGAAAATGACTCATACAGTTCTTGGCATCATAGATCCACTTAGATCACACCTATCGATTGGCAACTAGCCAGATTCATAGCCTTACTCATGGCCTTTTCAGTTCTTAAGGTGAAGCATTTTTTGAATGTCGAATCTAATGCACCCAAAGCCCTAAATACTTTGTTGCAATCTGACCCAATGAATGCGATAATATCACATGTTAAGATTATACCTAGGACTTTGAGCTCAGTGGGGGATCATGACAAAACAATTTTGTCTTTACAACTTAAAATTATATGAGGAAATTTTTGTTCCATGTACTTTACCTTACATTTTGCACAATAACCATTTTCATGTATGAATCTCATACATGCAACTGGTGAAATAGGCAAGTAAATAAATAAATAAGATGGAGGATTATGAACTTCAAGATACTTTAAAAGCCAATTAGATTGTGCACATGGGTGAATCCTTATACTATTACATGACATAATAAAATTGGTCTTGACTTTGTTGTGATCTTCATAACTTGCTTCATGGTTCTACTATGACATGGAATATCAAATAGTACCAACTCTTCACATACACACGATCATCGACTCTTTATCCTCCATTTTGCCTATACATATAACATACCATAGAGAAATAGTTATTATTCTATGTGAAATAAAACTTAGGCTATAAACCTTACAACCCACAAAAAATAATTATACATCCTTGTAAAATCAAAATTTGATGATCCACAAGTAACCTAAGCCCATAATCCATAACATTCATACCAACAATTATACATCACATGTATAATTCAATAAATTCCATTTAACAATTCTTCTATAACTCATGCTTCTAATGCCTTTGTTTTAGTTTGTGGAAAACCCTTTTTAATGTTTTAAATTTCAGAAAAATACCAAAAAAGGCCTTTTTTATGATGGTGGAATAGTTCTCACAATGATGAGCCTTCCATTTGCGATTGAGTGATTGACTACCATTGAAACAATTTTGCAAGTTGTAATCCTCATCTTGGCCCTAAACTAACAAGCACCGTTGCAAACCTGCAATTGTGAGATCTCATCTTGCGATTGCAAGACTACCTCTTGTAGCCATGATTTTGGAAGTGAGATTTACATAAACCCCGAGTCTGATTGCATGGCCACTATGCTACACACCTCGACCTTAATTGTGATAGCAGTTGCATAGTAGTGTTGATTCTTAATGTTGAAGGTTTGATTTCTAATGCTTTTTCTCCATTCAAAACGTGCACAAAATCATTTTTTATGTATAAAAAAGAATCAAATACGTGTTTAAATTAATTCTAAAAAAACTACCATAAATCATAGAAAAATCATTGAACTTTGTGTTATGTAAGGAAAATGGTAGCTTTAATACCACTATTGTATTTCCATTGAAGGTGGAAATTTTAAAGTTTTAAGCATGCATAATAAAATTATATGTAGCAAATAACATAAAAAACGCAAGTTGTTTTTGCCATATAACACGCAAGAATTGAATAAATCCAAAGACGTAGAAAATTACCTCTTGGAATCGTATTCCTCATGAGGCAAACACTTGATCCACAAGCCCAAACCCTTAAGATGTGACCTCTAGTTCATCTGCATGTCTAAAATGCAAATAAGCTCCTCCAAAACCTCTACAACTCTTTTGCAAGGTCTTGACACAAACTCCTTTAGGTATGGAGGTTCTAAGATAAGAAAGAGGCTTGAGAATTTTCTCTTCTTTTTTGGGAGGGGTGACAGATTTTTGTGATTTTTCTGGTTGTATATGTGATTTACAACCTTTCAAATTTATTTATTTTCAAGACTCAATATCCTACACTTGATAGGATTCTCTTGCCTCCATATATAACACCTAAGAGGCACATGGCATGGAGTCTATGGAGCTCCTACATGGACCTTTAATAAATTCAAGTCCAATGCTTATTTAATTATTACTTCAATTAATAATTAAATTCCATTTATCTATTGTCCTTTAAATTAATTAATCCCATTAATTAAATTAGAAGTCTATTATACTTCTAATTAATAATCTCATTGTTAACAAGTACAATGGAAAATCCATTTGGCCCAATCCAATCGCACAAATTAATTTCTGTATGAGACTTTTCAAGTATCGTTCACGTTCCAACCAAATTACCAACTTATCTTTGTTCTAATCTTTTGTGCATGCTCTATAAATTCATGTTTAATTGACAATGAACATAATTTGAAGGATATGGATAATCTCTAGCCTATATGGCCTATATTGTAGCATTATTAAGACAAAGTGAATGGATCACATGAACCCAAATGATCCTAATGTGGTATATGTCTTTTGTCTTACCTTGTCCCAATCGAGTGGGAGCTATGGATTTAGTCAAATTGACTAGCCTAGTTATATAATTAAATTAATATTGTCTTATGAGATTAATGTTTTGTCAGAAGCTCCTTTTGATCATACACTATCTTGACCAAGGATTTCTCTATCTCATAGAACATCGATCGCATAGGACAACCATCTTGCTTACTTGTAAGAAAACAAATCCCTTATTCAACACACACATGGCTTCATACACATTTAGGCAACGATATATTGGACTCATGACGTATCTCATATCAAGATAGAAGTTGGTCCTTAATGCTCTAATGACACACTGTCATGTGCAAAAGACAACCATATCGTCCTAAATTTAAGGCCCATGCACACTTAACATGATCATGAAGTAAGACATTGATAATAGAGAGTAAACTCTATGTGTCTGCTTCATTCATCTAGTCTGTGTTTGAATACTCATTCTCCAATGATGTATGAACACACTTGTTCCAATATCATTCTAAATGTCACGATGCTCACTATACAGTTACATAGTGTGCAAGTTGTATAGACTTGCTAGTGCCTATTCATAGAGTTTGTGACTTATGAATAAGTTTAATGATTGTGTATTAAGAAAGCTTATGTTCATATTTATAACACGTTATGAGTAAGGCTCTTTAAGACTTCTAGAATACCAATATAAGAAAATTCAATATTTTATTAACATGTCAAAAGTTTACGCATACAACTAATATCCCTTATAAACAATTAGGATTAGAGAGCATATCAATAACACAAAATTCAACATCCAGACTTAATCTTCTATAAATTTGAGCTTTGTGATTTACCCTCCTCAAACTACTATTACTTGATAACTTCAAATTTAATACCGAACGTTGTGATCCTTACAATCATTTTGAATAATTACTATTTGTTGGCTTCTGATGACATTTTTCTGACATATTAGTTGTGATGTTGGTTTGTATTATATGAAGGTTGATTTTATGATATGGCTTAGTATTGTAAGTGGGTAAATTGTTATATTTTTATCTTGTAATAACTTGTAAGTCTACAAGTTTTCAGATTTCCTTTGAAATATACAATTTTATGTGTAGGTTTAAAAACCAAATAAGATTGCATTTGTATATAAGCAAAAATTAATTAATGCATGCCATATAGTGGATTAGAATGAACATTTCATGCATTTCTTTCAAAACTTTTTGTTTCATGATACTGGGATAATTTTGCAACACAAGGTAATTGTAAGAGGATAGTATATATCTGTACCATATATTCGAAGTTTAGGGCAAATTTGGTTGTAAATTATGAATTTACAATACTATCCTTAATTTACTTACAATGTCACCCTTATTTAAAGAGACCAAATATGCTCATATTAAATGTTATTTTAGTCCTTTAACTATGCCAAATTGGCAATTTTGTCCTTTAAGTTTCAATCTTGGCAAAAATGTCTATAAATTGAATAAAGTGGCAATTTAAGTACGTAGAAACCTAATTTCATCAAAATTGTGCATATATATCACACATGTGATCTGGCAAGGATCAAGCTGTGCAATTGAGTAGTCAAGTGGACAGTCGATCACGAGTCTTAAACAATACAAGGGTTTGGATGATCCTAGTGATGCGCTCAATCTAATTTCCTCTTTGGATTGATCCAACACTAAATCTGGTGAAATTTTTTGTTCCAATTAGTCCCCAACAATAGAAATTTCACAAATTCTAATTTTTGTGGTACTGATATTTCTGATTTCTTTTCCCTTTCCTTTCCTTTTCTTCTTTTTCTTTTTTTTTTTTTTTTGTTCTTTTACCAATACACAACCTCCAACAATATATTCCAACCAAATAGCACAATATTTCAATAATAAGGTCCCAAATTTTCATCCAAAATAGTCACAATATATATATATAAATATATATATATTGAATTTTCAAATTTTTAAGAAAATGGAGAAGATGGAAGAATAAAATAGAAGAAAATGTAGAGAATACAACAATGGAACCCAAACAATCAAATGAATTTAGAAACTTGATTAAGTTGGCTCTGATGCCAATTGATGTGAACTAGTGGAAGCAAAGGATTGAATGGTGGTTGGGAAATTGGGAAAAAATGAAGGAAATAAAAAACAAGGAAAATGACAAAGGAAAATAAATGGATAATGGTGAGATTGAATCTAAACTATCGAGTAAGAACTTACCTCATGTGGGACAAACCCTTACAACAAATGAAAATGAAAACAATCAATGAAATTCAAACAACTATGCCGTGGAGTTGTTGGCCACAAAATGCACCCAAATGACCTGATTGTACCAGAACTTGGTAGTGTAAATCACTCAAATTCACAAACAAGTGAGAAGCGGAAGAAAAATATTGTCCAAGTTCATTCAATTAAGCAAAAGTTTTTTACAAGGGCTAAGTGAATGTTTTTATAGATACAAGCCATGGACCAGGTTTGGGAGAAGGGAAAATGACAAAAATACCCTCCAAATAAGAAGCCCAAAATGGTTAAATTTCAAAAGTGGTCAAAATCTGCATTCCTGCCTACTTAACAAGTGATCTGAGCTTAAGCCAATGCGCGATGCTTCAACTCTTGCACTGGAATTATGATCACTTGACTCTTCATTGATTGTGTCCTTGGTGATCTTAGTTCTAGAACATTTTTCATCTCAATTATATCCTCCGTGGCTCAATCATGTGGGGCGCGATTGTAAGGTTAGAATTCTTCCAATGTTGATCCGGTTGGCCCAGATCGATTAGGGCTAGTCTAGATAGTATTTTCAAAGTCTTGTAGTGCCTCTTGAGCCTTCCAAGTTAAAATTTGATGTCATGTTCCTTCGTTTCATCCTCCCAACATATCTAACTGTCCTTTAAACTTCTAATTAAGCATAAAATTGGTGAGGGTCTTCTTTAACTTATGAGCCTTTGATCTTGTGATGAGTCCAGGTAGCAACGTGAGAGGGTCTCACTCTTAATATCCACATCATAAGATTTAATTATTCATTGAGATTAATAATTAAGGAAGACATATGGGCTATAAATTATTTTGATGCAAAGGCCTTGACTGGAAACACAGCTAGGACCAGTTCCATGATGAAATGAAGCATCAAACTAATTGCCTAGCTCTTCTGTCAAGATAGAGTCAAGGTATTTTCAACCTAACAGACCCCTGTTTCTTTTTTGAATAGTGTTCTTTGATTAGCTTACTTATAAAAGAATGTTTTGTTTCTAAGGAAAGATGTTGTCCTTTCTATACTTAAGGATATAACATACATGCAAGTTTAGTAGAGATTTCCACATGTCCTTTACTAAGCTAGCCTGGATTATCAAAGCTCTTGATTAAGCTCAGAAAATCTTTTACCGAGCTAGCTTAGGTTTTCACAACTCCTTAGCAGCCTCAAAAAATCTTTCGCTAAGCTTGAGTTAGGAAGTTTTGGGGACCTAATTTTCCATGTCCCTTCTTTCCTTTTTGAGCTCTTATTTAGTCAGAAGTTTTCTCTAGATAATCTATGGCAAGTACTTTTGTCATATGGGCTTTTTTAGTAATAAATGCTTTTTTCAAGTCAATTTTGACTTTTTAGGTTCCCAAGTTTCCTCTTCAAGACCTTTCATATTTTGGAATCCTATAGGTATTAAAGTTGGAGACTGTGGAATTGTTACTGCAATGGCTTTTAGTTGTCTCATAATGAGTCTTTCCAAACATGGTTACTAACCTGGTTGGAGGAACGAAGAAGAGATGACTTAGGGAAGAACATGGCAAATGTTGTAGGCGAAGAAAGGACTTGATGAAGATAAAATAGTGAAAGTAGTTTCATTTGAGAGGGAAAGTTTATATAAAGTAACGGTTGCAATCTAAGTTATACACATGTAAATGGATTATGAAACCTTGGGATAAAACATTGTCGTTAGAAAAAAGAAAGCTTAGACGTGCATTTAATGAATGAGACCCTAACATGACTTGTGCCATCAAAATAGTAGAAAAGGCTATGAAAACTTATTCCTAAGACTCTACTTTGGGTGGAAAAACGAATTTTCTTCGACTCTTAGGGTGGATCCCCTCCTTTTCCAAGCTTTAATCTTTTGTTCCTATATTCTAGGAGTTGGAAAAAAAAAACTAGATAATTCCCCCTTCTAAGATGTATGGATCTCTTATTTATAGCCGAAGAAACCTTAGGAGACACGTAGAAGTGTGAAAAGTTGAAAAACCCCCCAAAATTATGAAAAATGAGAGTTGAATGTTTCTGGCATCGGAACGCTGGTTCAGATGTCCACATCACTTGGTAGCTTGAATACTAAGATTGGCTTCAATTGGATTCGTGACGTGGCTTCCAAACTAGACCCAAGGGGAGGAGTTTGAGGAGGAACTTGATCACTTAGTAGGTTTTTTGCAACTAGCAACTTGACAAGAAACTTGTAGCTTGATAGGCTTTTGGGCAACTTGTAGCTTAGTAGGTTTTTAGGCAACTTGTATTCTGACGAGCAACTTATAACTTCAATAGATTTTGACTAACTTGTAGCATGATGCGTGATAGCATGTCAAATAATAGGTATATTTGTACTCATTTTGTACTTAATTTATACATACATGTGAGTAAAAAAGAAGAAATATATTATCATGCATGAATTACATTAAATTTTATCATGCATGTATCTTAGAATGAGAATTATCATCGTTGTAGGAAAGATTAAGCAATGACTTTGAAACAATGTTGCATCTTAGTGGAACATTAAATTGTGCTAAATCTTTGAGAAATAAATGAAAAATGAATTGGCTTTCCGATGGCTTAAAAATCAAGTCAATTGGACATCAGACAAAGAAGTTACACATAAACAAATGTACACTGCCAAAGTAGTCAAACACACTAGAATTTCTACAATCATGGCCGCGATAATAAAGGATTTATAACCTATAGTTATTCACAATTATGGATTTGGATAGTAATTGAGGGGGATTGGCCACTTCTCTAATTATTTGTGACAGTGTGAGAAATAACGAAAGTAAAACTTGCGCACTAGACATACAATTTGTGAAGACTAACTCCATGAAAGGAATAGAAGTAAAATCGTAGAGTTAGTGCGAGAAACCATTATTAATCACCAACTTAAACAGTTAACTCGATTTAGCCTGGGAAAACCCACTAGAATATGGAGTTAAAGCTATAGGAAAGTTGGAAAGAATATCCTGTAGACTTTAATATTAATAATCTATAACTAGTACAATTAAATTGATAATTAATGTAGTTTGGCATGCATAGGAAACCAATACAACACAAGTGGCTAGATTCTTCAGTTTTTGGTGCTCCAATACTTTTATCTGGTGTACTTTGGTCTTGATGTTCGCTTTTAATTTTATTTCTTTTCTTTTACTTTGGTTTTGAGGTCTAACTAATAAGAACTCCATTAAATAAATAGATACACAAACCCTCCTTATAGATACAACACTCATACTTACCAAGTACTAGTCATCATAAATTTAAATTTTGGTGTTTTAACGACCCACATCAAATTTTAGCACCGTTGCTGGGGAGGGCAACAAGTGTTATTGAATACTTTGAAGAATTACTAGATTAGGTCATGTTTATTTTATTATTATTTTTTCTTCTGGCCTTTTACTTTTCTTTCTTTCGTGTTCTTTCTAATTATCTTCGTGTTTTATTAGTCATAGTATTATCTATCGAATTTAATTCTTGTTGGTGAGTTCAATTACATATGCAAGAATAAAAGTATTAATTTTGATATTGACCCAAAAATTGAACGAAAAGTGCATAAATGTAGAACTCCTTTCTACCAAGAACAAAAGGTGGCTAAAAATGACCCACTACAAGAACTTTCTCCTCCACCACATCAAGAAGTAGTAAGAGACTATGTTCAACCGATGATAAACGTAAACATGACAGAAATTGTGAGACCACTGATGAACACGAATAATTTAAACTGAAACCTGCACTAATCAACATGCTGCAATCAAACTAATTTGGTGAAGCCCCACAAGAAGACTCGAATACGCACCTAGAATCTTTTTTAGAACTATGCGATACCATAAAATTTAATGGAGTTTTAGACGATACTATTAAATAAAGATTATTTCCATTTTCTCTCAAGGACAGGGTTCAACAATGACTACAATCTTTATTGCCTGGGAGTATAGTCACCTAGCATGACATAGCGAATAAATTCTTGGCTAAGTATTTTCCACTAAAAAAATAGCACAACTCAGATTGGAAATTGGAATATTCAAGCATGTAGAATTTGAGTCACTACTAGAAATGTGGGAATAATTCAAGGAGATATACAGGAAATGCCCCCAGCACAGATATCCACTTTGAATGCAAGTACAAACATTTTATAGTGGGATATCTAATCAATTACATATTGTGCTTGATACAGCTGCAGGGGGGCCCTTATGAATAAATGACCTGAGGATGATTGGGGATTGATTGAGGAGATGGCAGCCAATGCATACTAATGGCTAATAGAGAGATCCATAATACGAAGGGTCACCGGTATGTATGAGCCAGATTTAGTAACGGACCTAGCAGCCAAAGTAGAACTCCTTTCCAAAAAGATTGATAGTGTCTTGGTAAGCAACCCTCAACCCTCATCATTTTCATCAAATCCTAAATGTAAATGTGTGCAAGACCCCATCCTACACATAAGTGTAGAAGTGAAGGAACAAGTGCTCGGCAAAAAGAGCAAGTAAATCATGTAGGCAATGCAAAGACTTAAGGCAACAATCCATATGCAAATACGTACAATCTAGGTTGGATGAATCATCCAAATTTTTCCTGGAAAAATTCTCAAAACCCACCAAGATTCTAAGCACCATACCAATAGCAAAAGAAAAGACAGTCTTTAGAGGACCTGATAGGTAATCTTGCGAAGTCTACCCATGAAATGATAGGTAATCTTGCAAAGACTCAACAAAATTTTATGCACCAAACTTACAGAACCAATAGTCATCCATCAAAACTTCAGAGGTGCAACTCGGGAAATTAGTAAAAGAGATGACAAACAGGCCAGCAAGTATGTTATCTAGCACTACTGATACTAACCCAATAGAGCATGTGAAAAGTGTGCTGGTGATAGAAAGTGAAGAGGATAAAGAGGATCCACCTGCTGATGCCCAAGAAGAAGAGAAAGCTGAGGAACTACAAGAAATGAGTATTCCACCTCTTTATAAGCCAAGAATTTCATACCTACGAAGACTCATT
Organism: Avicennia marina; assembly: GCA_019155195.1. NCBI lineage: Eukaryota > Viridiplantae > Streptophyta > Magnoliopsida > Lamiales > Acanthaceae > Avicennia > Avicennia marina. The sequence continues at coordinate 5,185,871 of CM032777.1, read as the reverse complement.
CCTGTTGAGCTGAAGGAGCAGATAAGTAAATTTCTAAATAATTTTGAAAATTTAAATGTAAATGCTTCATTAGTTGTAGAAATTAAAAAGAGTTCGAGTGTGGTGAAGTGCTTGAAGGACGTAATGAATGGAAAAGGAAAGTTGGGGGAATTGGAGGACAACCCGAAAGAGGAGAATATTCTACTATCGAAACATCCAAGGAGTTTCTTCATCTGTTACACAATATGAAGCACCTCTTTTGATAATATCTTATGTGATTTAGGTGCTAGCATTAACGTAATGTCATTCTCCACTTTCCAGGCACTTGGTATGGAGTTAGTGAAGCCCACGCACATGAAATCAAGCTAGTGGATCAATTAATAACAAGGCCACTTGAACTTGTGGAAGATGTTTTAGTGAAGGTGAGTGATTTTTTTGTCCCCATAGACTTCGCAATAATAGATATAAAGGGCAAAAAGGGGTAAGGTATAATCATTAGCCATCCTTTCTTAGATACCACAAAGGCAATAATAGACATGGAGCAAGGCAGCTTGGCCTTACATGTTAGAGCTAAAAAGGGAACATTTTTTGTATACCCCAACCCCTTGATCACTCGACCACAAACGAAGAATACTGAGGATGTGTTATTGCTTGAGTATAATAGTTGACTTGACATGTTTACGAAGGAAACTGTGGTTAGAAAATAAGAAGCACAAGGGTCAGAAGAGATACAACAACTAGGTGTAGGGGAAGAACTATATGAATAGCCTTAGGAAAAAGAGAAAGTGAATTATAGAAGAAAGGCAAGGAAGAGAACAAAAAGGATGCAGAATAAGGAGAGAGTTGTAGGTCATGGGGGGTTGTGGAAACCCAACTCTTCAATTAAACCACTTTAGCCCATAAGTACCTTGTTGGGCTATAGAAATTAAATACAGTGCTACTTGGAAGGGAACTCAAGCTTTCGTTTAGTTTGTTTAGTTTGTTTTGTTTCGCATTGTATGGAGATCACATATTCTTGTGAGTTGGTGTAGGATTCTAAAAGATTAAAAGAATGAGAATACATGAAGAAACCCAAACGAAGAAGGAAGACAAATGAAGGCCACCCCAGTAGGTTATCTCGTTCCTTGTTGCCTTGCTTTATGTGCAATGAATGTGTTTAATTGTGGCAACAAGCTGAATGTGGGGGTGGCGAGGGCGAGATACAAAAAAAAAACAGAGAAAACAGACATTTGAGTGTGAAAGGCGTCATTGCATGCCCTAGAATTGTTGAATTTTTATGCATGCAAACCTATGGTATTTTGGTTAAATTGATAGCATGAACATAGTATGAAATTATGGCCACTGTACTTATTTTACGATGAATGCTTATAAGAATTTATTATTACTTTGTTCTATCAATGTTCTCGACATTAGCATGCTAGACTTGGTGTTAAATATATAGTTTCTATTTCATTGAGCACACACTCTTTACTTTCGATCATTAGACTATTTGAGAATGGTGAGGATGTGATGATTAAGTTAAGGGTGTAAGCCTTGCTTTAGGTGTTGGCGCATTATCTGATCAATAAGGAAGATTAACTGAAAAAGAAAGCAAGGACTTAGAAAAATTTAAGAAAATATACGTGAGCATGGAAAAAATTGGTCTACTCCACTAATTGGAACAGTTGAGTAATCGGAATTGTGTAGAAACCCCTGTTCATTCTCATGTAAGAAGGCTGCCTAAATTATAAGTATGCAAAGCATCTTGAGTTAATTGCAAGTTGAGTAACCAAAGGTGCGCAATGACTCTTGTCCACTTTTGTGTAAAAAGGCTCCCAATTGCTTAAGAAAGAAGTTAAAGCTCAGAAGATAATAAAAAACAAGTGTGCGGGAGAATGACGAAGAAATTACTAACCCACACAAGTCCTCTAGTGAGAAGTAATGTGATTGAACTTGCTCAAAAGAGTGTGAATTAATACCTAGAGTGAGGAGTCCTAGATTTGGTTGTCTTGGAATTGCTATAGGATTATTGAAGTGGTTGAAAGTTGAAGAGTGACACATATACATGGAAACTTATGTTGTAAACATTTGAATTGAAAGTGCTATAATCTTGGATGATGGTAAACCAAGTACTAAGTGCTTATATATCTAACTTTTGAAATTAAGAGGAGTCATCAAGTTCATTATTTTTATGCATCAATGACTCTATTGAAAGAAAAGTGTTCACTCGAGGACAAGCAAACGACTAAATGTGGGGGTGTAATAACATGTCAAATAATAGGCATATTTGTACCCATTTTTTGCTTAATTTATGCATGCATATGAGTAAAAATGAAGAAAATATGTTATTATACATGAATGATATTAAATTTTATCATGCATGTGTCTTAGAATGAGAGTTATAATGGTTGCAGGAAAAATTAATTAGTGATTTTGAAACGATGCCACATTTTGGTGGAACATTTAATTAACCTTAACCTTTGTGAAATAAATAAAAAATGAATTGGCTTTCCAATGGCACAAATATCAAGTCAATCAGACATTGGACGAGAAAGTTACACATAAAAGAATGTACATTGCCACAGCAATCAAACACACTGGAATTTCCACAATCAAGGCCATGATCAAAGAACTGGACTGTGACGTGTTCTGAAATTTCCATGATTTCAGCCTACGATTGCAAGATTTGAGTTGTAATTGTGGTCCTCGGCAACATGATCGTGGCATTTTGTCACCAGAAACATTCAACTCTCATTTTTCATAATTTTCAAGAGTTTTTTCAACTTTTTATACTTCTAGACGTCTCCTAGGGTTTCTTAGGTTATAAATAAGAGGTCCATGCATCTTAGAAGGGGGGATTTTCTAGTTTTTTTAGGCTTTAGTTTCTTTTTCAACTCTTAGAATATAGGAACATAAGATTAAAGCTTGGAAAAGAAGAAATCCACACCAAGAGTTGAAGAAAATTCATTTTTCCATGCAAAGCAAAGTCTTTGGAATAAGTTTTCATAACTTTTTCTATTATTTTGGTGTTTGCTTGGATGATAAACAATTTAGAACCTATTTTTATTGAATTTGCTATGAATTTATAAATCCTTCTTCAATTGCTTATGTTTGTGTTTGGTGTTAAATATGTGCATAAATTATAATTAATTATCTTTACATGATTATTCACAATTATAGATTTGGATAGTAATTGAGAGGGATTGGCCACTTCTCTAATTATTTGTGACAGTGTGAGAAATAACGAGAGTGAAACTTGCGCACTAGATATACAATTTGTGAACACTAACTCTGTGAGAATAATGAGAGTAAAATCGCAGAGTTAATGCAGAAACCATTATCAATCACCAACTAAAACACTTGACTCAATTTAGTTTAGGAATACCTGTTAGAATCTGGAGTTAAAGTTATAGGAAAATTCAAGAGAATATCATGTAGACTTTAGAATTAACAATTTATAACTAATGCAATTAAATTGATAATTAATGTAATTTGGCAGGTATAAGAAACCAACACAATACAAGTGCCTAGATTCTTCAGTTTTTGGCACTCCAATACTTTCATCTAGTATACTTTCTTTTTAGCATTCACTTTTAGTTTTATTTCTTTTCTTTCACTTTGGTCTTGAGGCCTAACTAATAAGAATTTAGTTAAATCAATGGACAAACAAACCCTTCTTGTGGACACGACACTCCTACTTACCAAGAACTATTCATTATAAATTTAAATTTTAGTGTATTAACGACAAGCATCAATGCACAACCTATAGCTCAGCAGAATTTTAGGCAACTTGTAGTCCAGTAAGTAAATTGTTGCTCAATAGGTTTGGAACAACTTGTAGCCTAATGAGTAACTTATAGTCTAGTAGGTTTTTGGTCAACTTCTAGTCCAATAAACAACTTATAGCTTAGTAAATTTTGGGCAATTGTAGCTCGATGAGCAACTTATTACTCAGTAGTTTTGGGGTAACTTGTAACCTCGTGAGTAACTTGTAGCTTAGTAATGCTGGGAACTCAGTCATCTAGAGAATTTAACTATAATATTTTTTTAAATTAAGTACATTCTATAGTCTTGAGCTATGTATCCTAAGAACGTCCCTCCTCTTGGTAACCATATACCTTGAGAATTTCCCTCCTTTAATGCCAAAGACACACTTAACCAGATTTAGCTTGAGCTCGTATCTCCTTAATGCTAGAAAGGTCTCTTCTAAATCCTTTTTATAGCTTTTCTTTTTTGTATTGTCCTAACCAACATATCATCTACATAAACTTCTATGTTTTTTTTTTTTTTCCTATTTGGTGCTCAAACATCTTATCCATTAGCCTCTGACATGGAATCAACATTCTTGAGGCCAAACAACATGACCTTGAAGTCATATGGTCTAAAGGGAGTGACAAAACTTACTCAATTCCAATTGTCTTTGGTAAAAGGGATCTGGTAGTATCTTATGTACGCATCTATCATGCTAAGTATTTCAGAAACCCTTGTCGCATTAACTAACTGATATGTTCTAAATAATAGGTAATAACCCTTAGGACATGCCTTATTAATGCCTCTAAAGTTGACACACATTCTCCACTTCTCTCCTACCTTTGGTATGACAACCACATTTGATAGCCACTCCAGGTATTGTATTTCTTCAATGTTAGCTTTTCTAGGTTGAATTGTCTTAACTTTTGCTTAATGGACTTGACCTCTAGGTCTCTATTTAATCAATGCTCCGCTACCTCAGGATCAATTGCCCTTAAATCCTTTTCCAACATTGCAAACACGTCGGCATTTATTCTTGAAAGGAAATTAATTGTGATTTTCAAGTTTCTTCCATTTCTACTCTGATCTAGATGATCACCTCCATTACTAGGTTTATTTGTATTAATTTTTCTACAGGTTCCACCTGAAGGGAATGCTAGGCATTATTTTTCCCAACTGGCTTTGTTAGCCCTTTTTATTATCTCCACATAGCATTTCCTGGACACTAGTTAATCTCTAATTACAACCCCTACCTTGCCTTCCACTAGGAACTTTATGTCTTGGTAGTGCTAAGACACTAGCACCTGAAATTTAACCAAATCTAATTGAACAATAATCACATTATTGGAAAATACCATTTCAACCATGAAAAATTGTATGAACTTTGTCCTTGATGCACTAACCTACCCTATTGGAATAGGTCATGTGATCCTCCTTATCAGTTAAGAAGCTTCTCCATTGAATATGAACAAGGTCTATTTATCGGATCCAGCTTTTCTCTATTGATTCCCATTTTTTCAAACATCGAGAGAGCTAATATATTAATTGAGATCCCGCTAACTATGAAGCTTCATGCTACATCATAGTTAGCTCTTACTACAGCTATTACCGAAGCATCAGAGTAGGGGTTACAATTCCTGCGATATTGTTTGGTCTGAAAGTTAGGACATCTTCCATTGATTCTTTTAGTGTGAACTTCATTTATTTCCTTATATTTGCTATAAAGCACCGGCTATTCTTGCCTTCAATATGAAATTATCTTTCGACTATTAGCTTTTAGGTTGTTGGTCTTTCTTCTTTTTCCTCCACTACCTTTTCCTAACCTTGTTAACTCCTTTTCTATCAATGAATTCTTAAAGGAAACCTCTCAATCAAAATTTCTATTTTCTTCTGAAGATTGAAGTACATTTCAGTGGTATGTCTAAACTCATTATGAAACTTGCAATATTTATTACTTTGTGGGTTTCTTGAAGGTAGGGACGTGCCTTGAGGCCAATAGATCGTGCCTGAATCCTGTAAGGTCATCAAGATTTGTTCTCTACTAATTTTCAAGGGCTTGAGTTTTCCTAAGGTCATTTCCTTAATTGCTACTATCATAGTAGTTATGATTTGCCTAACCTTCTTGTCAACCCAAGCTACTTTACTATCTATGATTTTCTCTCATTATGCCTCATCCATATTAATGTAAAGCTCAAGATAAGGTCTCATTGAAATCTTTAGCCTGCTTCTTGCCAAGGATCTGAAGTAGTCCCCTTCTTTAAGTCCTTGTGCAAATACATTTGCTAATACTTCCTGAGTTGCCAATGGAGCATCAAGAGCCACTCTTGAATCCTAAAGGGTTTCGTCTTTTTCCTGTCTCATATTAAAAAAAAAAACATTAGAGTTTTATCATATCTCTTACAACTTGAAAATTAGTGAAGAAACAACTTTTCAAAATCATTTAAATTCCTAATGACCCTAGCTGGTAGTTGGTTAAACTATCTCTAAGTAGAGCCATCTAATGTTATAAGAAAGACCCTACATTTAATTCAGTTAAGATATTGATGAGCCTATTGTCTAAATTTAGCTAAATGTTCCGTTGGGTCTGAGGGCCCATCATACTTGCTAGAAATTATCGAGCACCGACTCTTCTAATACCTTTAGAGTGAAAGGTAAATCTTCTATAGTTCAAATATGGTCTTCCTTATGCTTAGTCCTTTCCAACTCCTATTGGAGCTTAATCAACCTTCTCTCCAAAATGTTGGAGGAAGACACACTCCCCTCTCTATCTTCGTTTCTTATACTTTGCTCTACACGCATCTTTTTACAACTATCTTCTATCTTCGAACTGGCAACTTAAGGTGCCTTTTCCTTAGCTATATTAGCCCTCTTGGCCAGAGCAGCAGTTTTGATTGCCTCAAAGATTGCCTCATTTAACCTATCCAGAGGAATGTTTATAGTCAGGTTGGCAGGTGTGGCCAGCTCTTCCTGAAAGCATAGAGCCTGGGATGTTGGGCAGTTGGGAATGTTCTCTCATCTTGCTCTTTTCTTCTTCCATTATCACACTGAATATTTTATTCTCGCTCCTCTCTATCCTCCTCATCTTTGTATTTCTCAAAGAGATCCCACAAACAACATTACTGATGTGGGTTCGTTTTCTAAAATAATAATGATTTTCTAAAAATAGTAATTGGAAAATTATGACTACTAAATATAGTAAATATGTTGTAACTTGTGTTACTTTTATTAAGGGAGATTCTTATTTATAGAATACATTAACCGCTATAGTCGAAAACCACTACCACAATTACTATTAAGTTAATCTCCCAATGATAGACTAGTCATCTAAACTGAAAGGAGAGGTATTGTCAGGCAAAATTGTAGGGCTTATCAAAAAGTGATGTTCGCACAAATCCGATCCTTAGTAAATTTATACCAATATCCTTAATTAAAGAGGCCAAATATAATTAATGATATACCATCAATTGTTTTCTATACTAGATCTATACTATATTATTATTATTATTATTATTATTATTATTATTATTATTATTATTATTATTATTATTATTTCTTAATAATATGAAATTATACTATTACCCTTATTTTAAATTTTTTATTGTTCTATTATTTTCTTTCTCCTTTTCTTTTAACTACTCATTTTTATATGTGTTATCTCTTTCAAATTTTCTTTCTTTTCAATATTTTAATCATTTTTTATATTTTGTTATTTTAAATATTATTATATTTTTTATTCTAAAAATTTCATATTGTATTATTTAAGTTACAATAAGTTTATGATTCATAAATAAATTTGCACGGAAATAAAGTGCGTAATTTTACTGGTAGATATTATTATATTATCATCATCTTTATCTTTCTTTTCTGACGTTCTGTCTTGTTGCATTTCGTCCTCTATTCATCATATCTATTTAATTCTTACCATAACATACCACTTCTTTAAATCTCAACTAAATCCTTAGTCCTAATATTTAATACCGGTCAAACTTTGTCGACAAACTTTTCCCTGCTAAGAAAAGATACGATGGGGAGTTCTCATAGTTTTTTCAAGAAGCCTATAAGTTTGGTGTGAACGTAAGTTAGAACAAACCTCAACGGAAGTAGTGAAAACTCTTGTACGAAAATTTTTCAAACATCTTGTTCAATTAGTGCGTTTTCTACTTTCTGGATTTTATATTATATTGTTTCATCTTATATTTATACTTTGCATCAAGATCTGGATAAAAGGAGGATGCTTAAGAAGAATGAAGTGGTGGCCAAAGAGCCAGTGTTGTAGTCACTTCTTAATAAACCAGAATTATGAATTTTCTTTTTAAAAAAATTTGTACTATATTTATTATTGTAATAAATTAGTCATCATGGTATTGACCTTTATCAGTTGAATATGTAGTTTCCAACAAATGTGCGAGGGATGGCTTGAATCCTAAGTGCCATGACCAGAAAAGTATGGATAAACAAGTTAGAGAAAAATGGGAGAAACTCCATCTGACTGTTGAACATCTCCGTCTTGGTAAGATGGCTAAAATTACATTTGACGAAGTGTCAAAAGCGCCACATTAGTGTTGGAGCTAGTCATGTAAGGAATTTTCTAGCAAAGGATTCTATTACTTCATAACGTTTGTCGACAATTATCCTTAGTATGATTATGTGTACTTGATGAAGGATACACATGAATCTTTTAAAAAGTTCAAAGAAATAAAGGTACAAATAGAGAAACAAACTAGTAAACTTATGAGAGCACTATAATCAGTTTGTAGTGACAAGTACATAAGTGTTGAATTTGTTGACTACCTTAAGGAAATGGCATTATGTCCTAATTAACGTCATTGAAAACTCCTTAATAAAATGGTATATCTAAACATAAGAATCAGACCTTGTTAGAGTTCAGTATATGAGGAGCTTGACTAATCTATCCATATTATTGTAGATTCACACCCTTCTAATCACTGTACACATCTTGAATAAAATTACCTATAAGTATATTCCTTCAACCCCACATGAGATATGAGGAGATAAAAAGCCAAACTTGAAGCATATCAAAATTGAAATGTCCAACTTACCTTAAGAAAAGTAATACAGATAAGTTAGAGACAAAGGCTAATACAACCAATGATGATTCTCTTTGTAACAGGGGTTATGGCTTTTGTTGTTCATTGTTTGCAAGATTATTCAAGCATCCAATTTTTATTTTTGGAACAGTAGTATTTTTTGTCCCTTAATTATATGTCAACTTGGGTTTCGAGTCTTTTCTATGGCTCTTGGTAAAATAAGATATAAATGTTTCCAATTTTTTGAGTTTAGAGGACTGCCCTTACTAAAAGTAATTAATTAGACAGAAATCATCACGGGCTTGTCAGTTGTCACGTAATTCAAGGTCACGGATTAATTGACGTGTAAGAGGATAAGGTTACGTTAAAAAAAAGAATAGCTGAGAGGGATTAAAAAATGTCATTTGGGCTAATAATTTTATCTAGTTCTTTATTGCAAAATATTAAAATAACAAAATTGAAAAGTGAATATTTAATTAGTTTAAGATGGAAATATTCTTACTATAAAAAATTAAAAAAATTCATTTAAAACTTAAATATAACTCAAAAATTTTATTGCATATTAAAAATTTTTAAAATGTATTAAACTCATTTTTTATGAAATAATATATTTAATAAATTTTTAATATGTCTTTAGATTTTTAAATATTTTTAAATATGCTTAATATGAAATAATATATTTACTACAGAAATATATTGGATAATAATTTTATGAAATAAAAATTTTTATTTTAAAAAAATTCTGTGGAGATTGAAATATGTGAAAAGGTACTTTATAATAAGTTCATTTATTTCATTATTATTATTAAAATTTATAAAAATAAGTAAAGTACCAAAATAAAAATTAATTAAATCAAATTCATGTCTATTTATTTCACGTAGGATAAAAATATGTCTTAAGTACTTGAATAATACATTTCAAATAATTGCAGTATTTAAAAACATATATAAATATAATTATAACATTTAAATTATGCTCTTGATTTTTATTATATGTTTAAACATAAATTCAAAAATATTTAAAATTCATAAGATTTATAAAATATATTAAAGATAGTTTTAACTAAAGATGTATTTTACCTTTAGGTCTACTGCCAAAAAATTTCAAATATAGTTTTTGTAGGGACTATTTTATATATGTCTTCAATGTGTGTGTGTGTGTGTGTTTAATTTTAAATATATTTTATTCATATAGTAAAAATAAAAACATATATTTAAATATGAAAACTTTATTTTTTATTTATTTGAAATATTTGATTTATTTTAAGAAAAAACTTTTGTTATTTAAAGAATATTTTTTCCTAAGTGAAAATGAATGTGTGTATATATATATATATATATATATATATAAATAGATAAATAATGGATGCTTGAATAATTTGGCAAACAATAAGCAATAAAAATCATAAGCCGAATAAAATATAATAAAGAAAATCATCATTGGTTGCATTGGCTATGTTTGGTTCCAATTTAATTAGTATTCATCGAAATCTTACAAAAAAAAAAATTATTTTATAAATTTTATTCAAATTCAAATTTAAAAATTTCTCTTTCTTACCTTGTAATTATTTTTTAATCATTATACATAACCATAATCAAATCAATATTTATTCTTATAATTTCCTTACTTACATTCATATATTTTATTACCGTATAAATCTATATATTAACACACCATTTAATTAATCATTATTACATATTAAATATATATAATTTAAAATTTCTCTTTCTTATACAACTCAATATTAAATATAATTTTTATTCCTTTTTAAATCATTCAAAATTTCCTCCCATCCTAATTAGAAAACAAACGTAAAAATTTCTTTTAAATGTGGTCAATTTCGAAATTCCATGCACGGAGAGGCACTTATGAAAATTCACAATAATTTTCTATTTGCATAAACTATTTGTTAGTCAGAGCAAAGCTTTAGGGGACTAGATGTCATTTTATAAAAAAGAAAAAATAAATTATAATTTTAATTTGTCATATGTCATATGTCAGAAATAGTAAGAGGAATTCAACCTATGTGTATTTGTGGTAATTATTTGGAAACTGTATTAATGAGCATTGTCGTTAAATGTTAGGGTTTATAGGAGGAATATATTTATAATGACACCCTAAATATCTGTTTTTTTTTTTTTTCTGGATAATTGTAAAGAAGTTGAATTAAAAAAAACTAATTTGAAAGTCTGAAATCTCCAATCTTTTGAAATAATATAACTAATAGGGAACTGTCATATATTAGAAACTTATTACTAAATTATGGTAGTAGTATGAACTTTTCAAATATTTAATTTCATGTCATGAATATAAGAAGGGATTAACCATTCACACTCCAGTGATGGGATGAGCAAACAAAAGATAGTCAAAGGGCGAAAATGTTGCGGCTGAGAGATGGTCCATGATCCACAATACAATAATTAACCAGCAAAAGGCTTATTTTGGTGATGTTTCCATATCGCACGCCACAAACGGGAACGGAAAAAAATACCCACTTCTTTATTTGCTAATGCGCTGATGGCAAGTATTTTGTAATTTTTTACTATACCTATACTATATTATACTATTGTACTATATTTACTATATTATAATGGCTATGGTCTGATTTGGGCTGCCAAATGTGTAATTTCAATATTATCTCTATTTCAAAAAAATTGATCCAATAAAAACTAAGGATAAAACTACAATTTTACATGACTAAGGATAAAACTCTATCGTTCCTAATACAATTACAATAATGATCAAATTCAAAAAGAGGAAGAATCAAAACACTAACGCATTCTTTAGTTTTTGCAAAAATTTAGACATTCAATTGTAGAATGCTTGTCTTGAAAAGGATACATTATAAATATGTTGGCAACATTTTTAGTAATAAAGATTCAATTAGACAAATTTGTATTAAATAATCCATAAATGTCTTATTTCTCAAGCATCTTCGAGATTTGTTTAAAAGACACAAGGCATATTGATAATAGAAATAATTTTTTAAAATACAAAAGTTATCATGCAAATATATGAATTTTGGAGATGGTCAAAAAATCTATTTTTGAGAAGGAGCAAATAAAATATTATTTGTCCAACGTAGCACAAGGACATGCCTATGGATCAAATTAGTATGGGCAAAAGTGTAGTAGGATCCACGTACCAAAAGATGGTTGAAAGCAAAGTAATTGCTACAAACCTTGTTATAACAAAAAGGAAACAAAAGGAACGTTGTTGGGAATCATGTTACAGCACTATACACATCATTGATTACATTTTCTATACCAAGTATTGATGATGGTGACATTTTTTCTTATGATAATGCTCCTATTGATGTAGTTGCCCCTATTGTTCATTGGGTAAGCATTTTACTAGAGGTTTCTAATCCACTCTTGTGTGATTTATATTGAAATATATACTCTAGGGGTGGGTGCAGGATAAAATCTGGTGTTTTTTTTGCATTTACTTATCCTTTAGCAAATATATGACACAAAGGGAAGTAAAAGTTTCAAAAGGAGATAGGAAGAGGTTTAGTACATGATTTGTGATATAGATTGAGTTTTTATTACCATGATGTGGATTTGCTATTTTTGGTTTTGATGTGCTTTGCTATAAATATTCTATGCATGATATTAAGTTGTTAATAACATTTTATTTGTTATGTTGATTCCTACTACTGAAGGTTGGTTGGTTATTGAGAACATGTTAGGAACACAAGTGTTGCGCCGCAATGTACCAAACGTAGAAATGGATAACTTGTGAGTTAAAATGTTGGAACATTATTTACAACATTCAATTTAACTAGGTTTTCCTAATTATTTTGTACTTAATGAAATTAATTGATTTTGGATGTTTAACTTCATAAATTTGAACAAGTGTTTGAGATGATGCAAATAAGCTAGGAAAGCTACTGGCAATATCACTCAAGCCTAGAGATTAAGTGGATAAAGATCATGAACAGTCCAAGGTGATCCAATGCTATGATGTTCAATGGTTGGCAACAATCTCAAAACATAAAAGAGAAATTCCTCTAAATTTTAGAAAAAAGTAGATATTGATCAATAAGAAGTAAGTTTGGCTTAGACATTGCAATGTCCGCACTATATAAAGAGTGTTGATGACGTGAAGAAGCATAGAGGGAGGGAAAAGTCTAGAAAAAGTTTGAGTTTTAATTCGAGTATATGTATCTTTTAGCCTTTAGTCTAAATTGTTAAAAACATTGTTTCCGTGAGGGTATAGAGAGTGCAAGAGTCAAAATCTCTTGAAAGAAAATCACAATAACAAAATGTTGAGTCCACATTAGGTTTCTGTTAATACAATTGGGTTTGTGTTGTGATTGCATTGGCAACAAGTTGGGAACTTCAAAATTGGAATAATGAGTCAGATAAGAGATTTCGTTATTATCTCTTTAACTATTGTTCTTAGTGAAAGCGTTTTAACTGGACAAGGCCACATTGATTTAGGAGATGTTGCTCCAAACTACGTTATCAACTTTGTACCTCATTCTTTTACTTTACTATTTGTTGTGTGATTGTATGCATGTTCTCAACCTCATCACAATATTAATAGGTGTGTTGTGAACTTCAACCCAATTGACAACTTTAAACCATTTAATTGTTTCAACTCCACTTTTAATTCAAAATAAATTATATAATTAATGCAATCAATTAAATTGCCAAACAATAATAAGTAGATCAATCCAAACCATTCAATTTGCAGATATTTACAACTGTGGTATTTTAAATTTCTGTGAAATAACCCATACTTTTTCAAATATATTTTTGGTCACTAAAACAATTGAAAATGACTGTTACTACTATTGAAACTTCTAGCTGCAATTTTTTCAGTTGTCAAACACTACTATTTTGGGAAATAATATCGAATTTTACTAGGATTTCCGTTCGCTCTAAAATCATTAGTTTTTTTTTCTCTCATTCTCCTTTTTTTTCTTGTTGTTTCACAATTCAAACCACTATAACTTCAATAATATAATTCAATCTGCCTACATATCGCAAATTACGTACCAATATCTGTACAGGAATGGCTTATCGTCTTTATGTAATTCTCACAAAGAACCCCTTTATTATTTAAATTTCAAAGAAATCCTTTTTCCTACTATTTGTGTTACCAATAGACTCAAGGATATTTTTCTCCATAAATGTTTTCGGAACTTGGCCTAGACTAAAACTTCTTTGCACCTAAATTAACATAGAAAAAATTATAGTGCCCTCCCTTAAGGCTTAGGTTTTGCACAGGTCAGTCCCTTAATGTCTAGGAAATTACATATACCTCTTTTTAGGAGAAGTATATGTAATTTTTTGAAGGGTTGATCTATGTAAAGTCCACTCACCAAATAGACATAAATTTTAGTCATAAATATAGTTGAGGGGAGGAACGTATAATTTTTCAAATCTAAAGAACTGATCTGTACAAAACCCAAACCTCACAGGAAGGTCGCTGTAGTTTCCTCATTAATATATTTCAAGCTCAAATGCTTTTAGTTTGAGCTCCAGCATTTGGGTGTGAACGCAGCAGACCGAACAAAGTTGAAGGTGTAATGGTAATTTTTTATCTAATGACCCTTTTTCTAATTAAATATAATTAGGACAAATCTCAGTAGTCCATCAGCAATTCACCACATATATTTTGTTATGTAGGATTACTACAAAATGTGATAACTCTAGGATTTATAGTATTTTACTCCATTATCAATGTATTTTGTTAGTTCAGGCTCTTTTATGTGTTAGTTGTAAAAGGGATTGATTAAGGTTGCTTAAAAGTATTACTCCAGGGTTTTGTTGGTGTTTTAAGTATTTTGTGTGAAATTAATTGAGTTTAGAACAATTTATACACTTAAAACTATTTTTGATATGTGTAGGTCGCAATTGAAAAGAAAGGCATCGTGATTGCAAAGGAGGGCATCACAATTATGAGATGAAAATCCGAAACTCAATTCTATGCTAAACTGTCACACTCATGAAAGGTTCTTTTGCATTTGCAAGTTTGAAGTTCACAACAACATCGAGGAGTGCGAAGCATTCTGGAGTTGTTCACATTCAGATCTCGTGCTCACAAGAAGAGGTACCATGATTGCGAGGAGGAAGTTAGCAACAACTTATTGTGAATGCGAAAGGTAGCTATTTTGTCACAGAAGGGCTAGTGCACTTGCGCTATTAAGCACCGCTATCATGGGACATGGATAGGGCTATTCAATCAGTAAAATCAAACTGAATCATACTAAAATTTTGGTAAACTAAAATTACGTACCAAATACCGAACCAAATTTTTTTCAATCAATTTCGGTTCGTTTTTTGATAAACAGAATTTTAGCAAAAAAAATAAAAACTAAAAAAACTATAAACTAAATTCATTGTCATTAATTCACCATTTATCACTGATAATTTAACATATAAATAATTAAAAATTATTATAATTTTCACTATTTAACACCTATAACAACACTTTAAAAAATTCCAACACAATGAACAATAAAATACATTCATCAACAACACTTTTCTAGTTTCCACCACCCACATTTTCAACTGATTTTCCATCAACAAATCAATTTTTTTAGCTTCCACAAGCTAGATTCGAATTCATCAACATATTTTCAGTAATGAAAAAAGAGTACTAACCATCAATCCATCCTTGTTTAATGCTCTTACACAACAAATATTAAATGCTTCTTTCCATCAACAAGATAACAACATAAATTAACAACCAAGTTCATCAATATTCATTATTTTGGCATTAACACTAGCATGGTAGCAGCAAACATCATCCAGTAGGATCATTTAAACATTAGCAGTATCATGAAAGCATCATCTAGTAGCACTATAAAAACATAATGGCAATGTTGTTATGATATTAATTTTTAAACATTAAACAAAGAGAGAGAGAGAGAGAGAGAGAAAAAAAAAGAGAAACTTCTTATCAATTTAGAATCTCACAAACTAATAATATTTGACTTTGAGCTAACAATGGACGTTCTATCTAAAAATACATTAACAAAAATGATATTAGTTATGAAATATGATTAAAAATAATTGTAGTATATGCTTATACGATGAATAGAGTGAAAAACTATGAACTTGAGTAAGAATTACATACCTTTTTCAATTTTTTCAAAAAATTCATAATCCTCTTTGGGTGGCTTAATTGGAGAGTGGCGAAGCCAATTTTGACAACAAATTAGAGTTTGTGCCATTTTTTGAGTCAATGAAGCTCGAAAGTCATCAATTACACGACTTCCAGTACTAAATGCAGACTTTGAGGCAGCGGTAGAGATAGGCATCGCTAAGACATTACGAGCCAATTTTGATAAAATGGGAAACCTTGGGCCATGTAACTTCCACCAATCTATGATGTTAAGTCGTGAAAATCTTTTTCAATATGTTCATGAAGATATGTATCCAACTCTTAACTCATCCATACCTCCAATTTTTGATATCATTTGTTGATATTTCTTTCGATGAGCTCTAATAGCCTTCCTTTCATTCTCAACTTCAAATGCACCACTTGATTCATTTGATATTGTACTTTCATTAGATGTACTTGAAAAACATGTTGACGTTTGTGTAAGTGAAGAATTCAACTTTTTATATGCTTCAAAAACATCATAAAAAGCACTCCTCACCAAATTTCCCATCTGCTCTCCATGCTTAAGTCCATACACATTCTTAAAAACAAAGATCATACAATTGAATTTATGACGAGGGTCAAGCATAACAGTAATGTACAACATCATATTCGTCTTATCAATATTTCCCCAATATTTATCAAATTTGGACTTCATTTGTCTTGCGATATCTATTAAAACATCATCATCACTCAAAAGTCATTCTTTCAACAAGTTATCCACATCACTAATCTCATCTAGAAACGCATTAGATGTTATATATAAAGAAACAAAAACCCAAAAATAAGTTCAAAAAAGTAGTGCAATACTTTTATAAACCATTCATCACCTAATCTATTTTGTAGGCAAACCAATCTTACCATAAGGCCCATCAAACATAAAATCTACACGAAAATCAGCGTCAGACACCTCATATCTGTCAAACACACCTTCAAAAGCATTAGCTGTCTCAAACATTTTATATATAGAGTTCTATCCAGTGGGAACATCCAAACACAATGACTTCTTACTTTTAATTTTTTCCTCAACAACAAAATCATGGAACTTCGTCAATCTAGTAGGCGATTGTCACACATATCTCATTACAGTGCGAACCCACTCAATGGACTCATTCAAATCTTTCAATCCACCTAATATACATGTCCTCAAATTAACAAATCTTCTTCTCAAATATCCCGCAACATTATCATTAGAAGAAGCATTATCAACAGTAATAGTAAAGATTTTATCAATATCCCAATCAAGCTAACATTTCTCAATCAAAAGACCAACTTCATCACCTTTATGACTAGAACATTGAATGAAATTAAGAATCACTTTGTGTAATTTTCAATCATCATCGATATAATGTCCAGTCAAACACAAGTATGTAAGCATTTGATTAGAACTCCATGTGTTAGTGGTTAATGACATTCTTTGTCCACTTGTTCTAAAATAAGTTTTCAACTTATTTTTTTCTTTAGAGTATGTTCTATAATAATCTCTTGTAATAGTTGTTCTTGAAGGAACAAAGAATTGAGGATATGCAACAGACATAAATTGCCTAAATCCTTCATTCTCTATAAACTTAAAAGGCAATTCATCCATTATTAACATATGAGCTAGGATTTTCTTGTCTTTTCCTGGTCAAATTTCCAATCAGAGGAAACATCTAGATGGTCTCCAGTTACACTTTAACTAAAACTTTGTATTGTTTGGTTGTCTCCCACATAAGCATTATTAAGATGATTCTTGCAAACTTTCATATGATTATTCATTCCAACTGGTCCATTTTTGAAGGATCAACAACATAATTCTTATCACAATACTTAAATTTGGCCCTAGGCTTCCCATTTTCATCAGTATAGAGAGCAAAGTGGTCCCAAACTTGAGACCTTCTAAACATCACCTTACTTTTTAGTCATTAACTTCGTTGTTCAACTTCTCTTTCTAACAATGGTGTATAATTCTTTTCTTCATTTTCATGGTTGGGCTGAGAAGGATTGGAAGTCAGGGGAGGAATTGGTGATGAAACCATAGGCATGGAAACTATCGAGTCACCCTCTTCACTTTTCATATCTAAAATGACAATAAGAATGGCAATAAAAATATAACAATTACAAATATCATAAAGAAGTTAAAAACACTGCTATCAAGTAAAAATTAGAAAGGGTAGAAGTAATGGTCAGTCAATGCTTAGTCAGGTGCAGTTTTGCCAGGTATTCACTATTCAATTCAACTTAACATCATATTCATTCTACTAACTAATGATCCTTAATAGTTTTATTTACAAATACAGAAAATTCAATTTTGCAGGCCAAATTTTTTAAGAAAATAAGTGTTTATCACAAGCCAAACTAGGGAGAATAAGTCAACTCAAAGTAAAACAATTCACATTGTAACAAACAAGAAAAGAACAAGTTAGCCATTGGTTTGCTTTCCTTTAATAAATTATCCATTGGTTTGCTCTCCTTTAATCTATCTCCATACAAGAAATTATCAATCCCTTTCATCAATACCGTTTCCCCAACTTAGCTAGATTATACTATTGGACTCTAAACTTCATAAATAAGGGGGCACACCAAAGATAGAATTAAATTGCACAAGCTTATTTTGCCTAAACAATCTTAAAGCAAACCTAACTACACTCCAGTTTCTATTCTTACTTCTTGATACCATTTGTAACTTACATTAATGAAAGTTCCTTGAATATTACCTACCAAACTAGTTGCAAAGAAGGTGAATTAGCAGGAAGTTTGCTAGACAGTTTCCTCTTCAAACCTTCAATTTCGGATGTTTTGGCAAAAAGGAGTAAGATAAATGCATTTAACAAAAATCCAGAAGTGAAAATAACAAATTAGTTTTGGCAGGTCATTTATTTCCTTCTATGCATATGGGATTTCTTTTTCACCTTTAAAATAAGAGGGCAGTATACTTTACAACGTACAACAATGATGCTAAGAATGAAGCAAATATCATACCATTCTCTCCTGGGCTTCATAAATCATAAGTTTATATTTATAAAATAATAACAATAAATAAAAAAAGTAAAAATAAAAACAAGAAAAGAAATACTGAACAATGGTGACAAGATGTGGTGGATTGGCCAGATGCGGTGTTATAGCCTGTAGGAGTGCTGTGAGCGGCTACTGAGATTTGGAAAAGAAGAAGAAAGAAGATTAATTAAAGCTTGTGGCTCATGATCCATGATGTGAAGAAATCGTGGATGCGTTTTTGGAGCTAAGGCCATGTTTGTTACACATAATTTGGAAAAGAAGAAAAAGAAAAAAATATTTTTAAAAATTTAAAAAAAATCGGTATTTTGTTCGACACAGTATACTGAAACCAATACTGATACTGAACCAAAAATTAAATTTTTAAAAAATGATATACCTCAGTATTCAGTACGTGACAAAATTTCATTTTTAACACAGTTCAGTCGGTATACTGAACCATGCACAGCCCTAGACATGGAGGTGTAATTGAGGAACGAAGTGTGAAAACACACTGGATACATTTTTTCAAGGGCAAATGATATAAACCCAGACCAATTGGAGGTGCCGCAAACTTGGAGTATGATGTTATATTGTGCCTTAGTATTTTTATAGGGGGACCATAGAAAATTTGGCTTCAAAATTGGGGTTCAAATCATAAATAAAGTGACTTTAGTGATCAAAAAGAAGGTAAATGATGTATAGTAGCTTTAATTTTGGATTTGGAGTGGCGGCAAAGAACATTTGGAAAGGGTTGAAATTATGATCTAGGCCTCTTTGGATCGATCTTAAGGCATTCGAATTGACCTAGAGCTACACATCTACAATTCTTGAGTTACGATTAGAATAAGGTCTGATTGATTGCACATGGCTAGATCAACCTAGGCACAATCTAAGCTTCATTGTGTTTACAATTGCAACAAGCACGATCAATTTGAAGAACTAGTGATTGCAAATGCAGAAGAGAGATAGGATGATTGCAAGAAGGCTAAATCGCAACAGATCAATCGTACCAATGCACGATTGATTGGACGGACATCCAAGTCGATCAAACAAGCGAGAAAGACTGATTTTGGGCTATATTTCAAAATTTGACCATTAGAGTCAATTTTTCAAGGGCATTTCCATCATTTTGGACTTGTACTATTAGATTTTAGCTTGCACTTCTTAAATGCCCTTCCCCTTGCATTTTGTAAGGGAAAAATGAATTTATGAACTCTCGACATCTTGAATGAATACTTTGTTCTTTTTTCGTTCCATATTTGTGCGTTTATTAGTGTTGAATGAATCAACTCTTAAACTCAAGTATCGAATCAGATCATTTGACTTGTTCCGATGGTTCATATCCAACATCTCCATGGCGTAGGTGTTTGGTTTCATTGGTTCTATCATTTCCACTTTATTGTAAAGGTTTTCCCCCACATGAGTTACATTCTTACTGAGTCTTTTGGTTCAATCTTGCCATCTATCCTAGTTTTATTTTCCTTTCATTGTCTTTAATTTTCCTAGGTGACTTTTGATCATTTGCTTCCACTCGGTTCACATCAATTGGTAACAGAGTTAGTTAATCGTGTTTCTAAATTCGATTGATTGGTTGGGACGCAATTGTTGTATTCTCTGTATTTTCTAATTTGTTCTTCACCTTCCACCCATACTATTTTTATTTTATCTAAAAATTCAAAAAAAATCTAGGTTGTTTAAGGCTTGTTTGGACGAAATTCTAGTGATTTTTGGAGTATTTGTGGTGTTTAAAATTTGAAATGTTAGAGAATATTTGTTGGATAATTGAGTGTATTATTAGGGATGAAAAAAAAAAGAAAAGAAAAGAACAAAATGGAAGAAAAGAAAGAAGGAAAAGTAGTACAAAAAAAGAGGAGGAATTTTGAGGATTTTGGTGTGTTTAGAATCAAATTTTTTTTTGCCAAATTTTCTAGATAGATCAATCCGGCAATTGTACATATCGATCGCATTACCTGATCACATGCACATACGATTGAACAATTGCACACCCCTAACTGCATCTAGATCGATCTAAGCTCATCCTGATAGATTGCGTAGCAAGTTTCTTCACACTAAATCGATCTTTTGCACTCCAGATTGATCCAAAGCCTACTTTTTTTTTTACACGTTTCTTTGGGAATTTGTTAGTCTTCAAGCTTAGAACTCATTCTAAATTTTTCAAGATGACATTGAGATGGGTTGATAAAGCCATTTGAGTGATTTTTTTTTTCTTTGTTCATTTTCATATATATACATTTGCACTTACACACGCTACTTTCACCTTTTTTACTTCATGATGTCACAAGGTCAGGTTACTAATGATGATGGACATGCCATGAGGGCCACACTTAAACAATTTGCCAAAGAATTATAGGGCCTCAATTAGAAAATGGAGGGCAAGCAAAGAAGGTTGGAGAAAGTTGAGGAGGTCAATGACATTACTACTATCCACCTAGTGAACACAGATGTTGTGTGCCTTAGTTGTTTTCAATGGGATCACTACATGAATTAGTATCCGAATAAGGAAGCCAACATGCCCCTCACAAGTTTGGTGGATTTATGGAAGCTAAACCAATTCCATCTATGGAATCAGTGTCATTAAATGAAGAAAGTCAAGAGGATGGGAAATTTGCTAAGGGAGAAGTCATGGCAAATAATACAATGGTCAAGGAAGGAGAAGCCATGGAAGTTAACTTGGAAGTTAGAGACCCACACATGGATAATAAACAAACACATGAGTGGAAATTTGAACTTCTACAAAGTCATGTGTATGTTGACCTTTTGATTTTTCATTTCAGTCTTCGTCTATGTATAATTTATAGGGCTTGGAGTTTTACCCACAATGGAGCTTCCATATATGCACTTTTGTAAAACTTTAAAGAAAATTATAGGCGTTCCATGTGGCCTATCACCTACATATTATTTTTTGGAGGCTTGTGTCTTGGCAAGCCAAGTCTATATGCTTTTGTTTAACCCGGGAGGTGACAAAGTTGTAGTGAATGATGAGTAGAATGTTAAGTATACGTTTGAAGGAAAAGACATACCTAATTCGGTAAATGAGGAGGAACTTAGTGCTACATCTAGTAAAGTAGTGGGTAATGAGCCAAAGCGAATTTATTTCATGGCTGATGTAAGGTGCAAGGAAAGATTTGTAGTATGATTGTTGACACTGGGAGTTGCACTAATTTGGCAAGCACTATTCTCGTGGGAAATTTTGGATTGGTTAAGACCGCTCAACTTAAACCGTATTCATTACAATGGTTGAATGATAGTAGTGAGTTAAATGTGACCAAGCAAGTTTAGGTTGCTTTTAGTATTGGAAGCCACGCTGATGAGGTCGTTTGTGGTGTGGTTTCAATGTATGTATGTCATTAATTGTTAGGACGGCCTTGACAATTGGATAGGAGGGCAACCCATGACGGGTTCACCAACAACTACTCCTTCCCTTTAGTGGTCAAAGAATCACCTTGGTGCCCTTCTTCCCAAAGCAAGTACAAGAACATCAAGTCTACTTTCAGAAGCAAAGTAAACTAGAATTGGAAGGAAGGGAAAGGGATAAGGAAGAGCACAAGGGAGAGGTCAGAGAAAAATGTAACTTGAGACATCATGATTGTTTGCAAGTTAAGGAGTGAGATTTGAGGTAAATATGTAAGGAAGAGAAAACCATGAGATCATTGAGTTTTAAAGAAAGTATGATTATTCATGAAAAAGTTACTTTTTCCCTCCTTGAGTTTCTATGTCTTTCATGTAAAAAATTGAAGCCATACCTTTGGTTAAGTGGCGAGATGGGTTTCTACTACTCCAAGACAAAGGAAATCAAAGGTGGAAACAAGCCAAGCCCAAGTACCTGGGGTATCTTGATATCTATGGTAATATCTTTACATTGACTACTCCATGGAATATTTTTGATGATGGCAAGGTTGATGGGTTGTGTGGTGGACTTGCCTTCACCCCCACTTTGAATTCCAAGTTAATAAAACTTGAGCATATACATTATGTACATATGTGGCAATGATTTTTTTTATTTTTATGATATGGCTCATCTTCCATGTTATGAAAATTTCTTTTCTTTTGGTGATAGCTTGTGTGACCTTAGGCATTTATTGTATGTATTGGTGATAGGGTCATTAAAATTTTTGGGATGTTGGGAATTGAGCATAATTGTCTATTACATAACATAGATATCTTTTGGAATATAATATGTGCCTTGAATTGTTGTATAACTCTTGTCAAATCTTGTTTGAAAGGTGAATGTTTGTATTTTATTAGTGGGACGTTTCCTTGTTAATATTCATGGCATCGATTGACTAATTGGAGGGCTCATGATCTTAAATGGTTAGAACACTTTTGTGTCACTAGAAGAATAAGTTTCTTGTGGGACTATTTCTATTAGCTTCAATTTACGGAACATGAGGCCTAAGGGAAGCTTGTGTTTGAGCCAGGAGCATTGTTGAAGGATGCAAAATTAAGGCCCTAGCAAATTGGCAAAAGAATTCGAGGAATTTACAGATTCTTTTTTGATCTCAAAAAACAAAACTATAAATTGGGGACAGTTAGCATTCAGAAGGAGGGATTTGATGTGATCATAAACCAATTGGAGGTGCTACAAACCTAGGGTATGATGTTTTATTGTGCCCTGGTATTATTGGAAGGGGAAACAAATAAAATTTGGCTTCGAAAGTGGGTTCAAATCATGAATAAAGTGGATTTGGTGATTGGAGGAAGCTAAAGGGTGGATTGTGGCTTTAATTTTGGACTTAAAGTGTCAAAAAATGCTTGGAAAGGGGGTTGGAATTACGATTTGGGCCCTTTCGAATCAATCTCAAGGCATCTAAATCAACCTAGAGGTGCATTTTTGGCTTCTTGGAGATAGGATCAAAAAAGGGTCAATTGATCGCACATGACTAGATCAACCTAAGGGTGATTGAAGCTTCATTGTATTTATGATCATGACACACACGATCAATCCGAAGCAGCCATGATCACAAATGCAAAAGAGAAACAGGACAATCGCATAAAGGCTAAATTATAGCAGATCAATCGTACTAAGACGCAATCAATATGATGGACATCAAGATTGATTGGATAAGTGAGAAAGTCTAAATTTAGGCTACATTTCAAATTTTAACTGTTGGAGCCAATTGTACAAGGGCATTTTTGTCATTTTGGACTCTTACTATTATATTTTAGGTTTTAATTACTTAAATAACCTTCCCTTAGCATTGTGTAACAAGGGAACAATGAATTTATGAACTCTTGACATCTTGAATGAAGACTTTGTTCTTCTTTCTTCCATACTTGTGTGTTTATGTATATTGAGTGAATCAACTCCTAAGCTCAAGCATCAAATCAAGTCATCTGACTTGCCTCTGGTGGTTTGTAGCCAACATCTCCATAGTGTAGATGTTTAGTTTCATTGGTTGTATCATTTCCACTTTATTGTAAGAGTTTATTCTACATGAATTATGTTTTTACTTGGGTGTTTTGGTTCAATCTTACCATGTATACTTGTTTTTCTTGTTTTATTTTCCTTTTATTTTCTCTAAGTTTCCCAACTAACTTTCAATCCTTTACTTCCACTCAGTTCACATCAACAAACTCGTTGTTTCCTTCTATACTCAACCTACGTATTGAAAAAAGGCAAAAATCACATAGAAGATGATATGAAGGTGTGGAGAATAGGTCTTAGAGGCTCCCCCAAGTTGCAGGATAACACACCAAAATTCTTGGAGGTAGAGAAATAAAGATTGGGAGACATCCTATTCCACTGTCACTTAGACTAAGGATTTTCTAATTTTTCTTAGTTTTTAAGATGATGTTGAATATGCTTGATTTAGCTTTAGTTTGTTTTGATAATTTTATGAGTTACTAAATTATTTTCTAGAACCTTGTAATTATGATGGACAAATGAATGATTAAATTTTCTTTTGATTAATTGTTCTTAAATTTGCTATTTACAATTGTTATTTCAAATTTTGATTAAAAGAATTGATCAACCCTTGAAGTTATCTATGACTGTTGGAGAATAATTGGAGTAAAACCTGCACGTTAGACATTCACTTGTAAACATTAATTCTGTAGAAATAATAACAGTAAAATTGTAGAATTGTTATGAACACATATTGTTAATCACAAGAGTCATAACTTGTAAACTAAGGAGAACCCACTGATATCTTAAATCAAAACTTTGCAAAAATTTGAAAAGATATCCTGGCAATTAAATTAATAATTAACATCCAAAATTCAACATTCTAAGTCAACCACGCCACTAGGAACTAGATTTTCTAACCATTGTTATTTGCTCCAGTATTTGTCTGTTTTTGTAAGCACTTGCCAAATACTCTATTGTTTGCTTCTTTTGTTACTTTTCTGTTTCCTTTTAATTAATTAAATAGGCTTAATTAATAAATATTTAATTATATCAATTGGTACAAAACCCTTTTCCTATAAATAAGATTTTTATGCTTATTCAATACTATATTTTTATTGTTATTATGTTAGCATGGATATTTTTATTGTTATTACATCAGCATGGGATGACACGTATAAATGCGCTTTGTCCACTGCATCACCCAGGTACAGTGCAATGTGATACTACATATTTTGGTAGGCAAGGTCCATCGCATTGTTACGTATGACATGTAGTGATTGGTTAATAAAATAATGATATATTTATCCTATATTTTAAAGCATGTATTCTATTTATGTATTTTTTTTCACATTATAAAAGTATATTTATGTCCATAATTAAACACTCATATTTATTAGAAATAAATTTAGTTAAGTAAAAATAAAATTCTATTAAAAAATTTAAACCTTAGAGTAGTTAAACACTAATAGAATTTTATCTTATTTAAACTTATCGTATAATTATTTGTAAATTAATTAAAATCATAGAAATTAGCTGGTTCCTAACTTATTAAACTTCTTATACATTACTATATATGAAGTACTTATTTTTAATTAAAAATAACAACTATGTTGGAGGATGCTAACTTGTAACCATATCTCTTGATAAATTTTAATCAAAAGAAAATATAAAAGATAAAATAAATAGCAATATAAGTAATGTTATGACAATGACTTAAGATTTCAAATAAATTAATAAATTATTACGTAAACAACTATTGTTATGTAGTAAACAATATGCAATAAAGTTAAATATACAAAATTTGACTTTAACTTTTTATTAAATATGTTAGATTTTCTTAAATTAATTTTATTTTGTGGTTTAATTATCAGTAATATAAAACTATAGAAATAGATTAACAACTATTATGGCATGAAACTTGTGATTATAAGAATAAAGTATATTTTCTTTTGAAAACTTATTGACAGATCCATCTAAATATAATATCATGAAAAATATTTAAAAATTAAAAAATAACTTTATAATATGAGAAATTAGATGAAACATTTTTCAAAAAAGGGATATTCTTATGCTAGAATATTATAAAGATGAAATTGCATAAACATGAAAAAATATTGTAATAAATTGTCAAATTTAATATTTAAGAAATTCAAGTTCATATACTATAAATATGCTCTAACAAATATAAATGTGCTAAAATTAAAAAATAAATAAATAATTATGCTAGAAAAAAAAATCATTGCCTATATTATGGATATTTATTAAAATATTTGGACAGAAAGTATATTTTTTAAAGAAATAAACTATGGCTCCAAAAGAAAATTAGCAGGCATATATTAAATAATTAGATAACACACATTGTAGGTAAAATGATATAAAATTTTGAAATTGAAGTTATTTATAAAAATTAAACATAAAAGAATCCATGTTGTAATTGTGATGCAAATATTATAATTATAATAAGTAACATGTTGAACATGAAAATAATAAAGCATAATACATATTTAACAAAAAATATTAAATAAATTCATAATAACAAGATATTATGAAAAACTTTAAGAATAAATAAAAACTAAAAATATGCAATGCATAAATGAAAATTTATTTTATTAAAATTGTATTTCTATACAATAATAATAACATGAGTACTCAACTTTTATCAATTCTAAAAAATAATTTAATACATGAATTATAGATAAAAATAATATAAAATTTTGAATTCGATTAGATAATTTAGGAAATGCACTATAAAAAAAGATTTTTATTAGTTAAATACTAATAGAATTTTAATTTAGCTAAACTTCTTGTATAGTTATTTATTAATTAATTAAAATCAAAGAAATTGATAGAATCCTAATTTATTTAAATTAATTATATAGCTATTAATAATCTATATTTTATATGAATTGCTTAATTGTTTTCTCAATTAGAAGACATTAACTCATAGTTATATTGCTTTATAAATATAAAATAAATAAACTTATTAAAATCATAAAAATAATTTCAATGAAACAAAATTTAAAAGTACAAAATAAATTGCAATATAAATAGTATAAAGAGAATGAATTAACATTTTCAAATAAATTAATAAATTATAACAGAAAAAAATATTTTTGTGAAATAAGCCATAAGTTATAAACTACTTTAAATTTTTATAAATATGTTTGTTTCCATTTTTTGACTCCCAGAAACACAAATTGTATTCGTTACACTTTTTAAATTTTATTTCATCTTGCTCGCTTTTACACATTTTCTAAGAAAAATATATCTAAAAACACACGCTAAAAAATCAAAACAAACATAGCTTAGATCCTTTTGATTGTAAGGATAAAAACTATTAAAAGATCCATCTGAATATAATATCATGAAAATATGAAAAAAATAAAAACTAAATTTATAGGATGAGAAATAAAATGATGTGTTAGCAATGGTAATTTTATGAAATAATGTTGCAAATATGAAAATTCATAAACAAGCAATAAATGGTTAAATTTAATAGTTAATTAATATGCATTAATATTTTAAAATATGCTCTAACTAATAATGTAAAAATACAAAATATAACATGTTAAAATTAATGTTACAAACTTAAAACAAAACTTAGAAGTTAGCACAAAATACATGGGACGGTGCTTAATGGTAAGTTTATATGAGTAGATTGATGATAAATTGTGTTATAATTGCTTGTCAATTTTGTAAAAACATTGTTAAAAAATGTAAAATGAACTGAAGCATTGAAATATAAAAATACATATATAATTGTATTACATAAAACTAATGGTCTATGTGATAGGTTATTAACATATCTAAATATAAAGTATATTTTTTTAAAGAAATACACTATAGTTTGAAAGGAAAATAGAAAATAAATATTAAAAAATTATATAATAAATCTTTCAAGTAAAATGCAATAAATTTAGTCAAACTGAAATTGATTATGACAAAATCCAAATGAATGCATTCATGTGCTAATTCCAAAAAATTTATTATTAATTAAAATATATATAATATGTGCCATATGAAAATTTGTGTAAAGGACAATACATATTTAATAAAAAAATATTAAGTAAATTTACAATGATAGATATTGTAGAAAACATTATGAACAAATAAAAATTAAAAATTAGCAACACAAAGACGAAAAATTATTATATTAAAAATTACATGAACTTTTTCTATACACAGCTTTATTACTTTTAAAGAAATAACTTAATGCATGAATCATGGATAAAAATATTACCTATACCTAAGGACTAAGTTTATTCCATAAATTAATATATAATATTTTTATTTAAAATATTTTAATACATAGCTTCTTAAGTTATAGAATGCTTTCTCTTCAAATTTAAGTTGCATGAATCAAGTACTATTATATTTGTCAGGAAGGACTTTTATTTGATTTAATTTACCAATAAAATAATTTTAAAATGTTCACTTCAAATTTATTTGATTAAAATGTAGAAGCTATTATAAAATGAAATTAAAAGTAGAACTATAAAGCAAGAAGAATGACAATAATGTAAAAGTTTAAGTTGAATTTTCATGAAATGATGATGAACAGATTAAGTACTTGTTGATTTTAATTTAATATACAAAATTCTTTATGCATTATTAGTTTTCAGATATAGAATTTTTTTTATGATGCTATAATAGAGATGTAAAAAAATAGACTCAAAAGTATATACTAAGTAAATTAATTCAACTTATATTATATTATTAATATATAAGGTTATTTAAATATAACAAGTACAATTTGATATACAAAGATCATAAAAAATTATTTAAAAAATACAATGAAATTTTTATACAAGTGTGCAATGCAAAGCGTTAACAAAATAACTATATATACATATAATTTTAAGTGAATCCCATTAATAATATTATTTTCAAAATGTGAATTTTCAAACATAAGTATACTTTCAATCAAAAATAATATTTAATTCTAGAAAATCCCACTTCCCTCACTTACATAGTAAATTTAAATTTATTCATTTTTGCATTCAATTGTATAAATCATAATTTAAATAACTTTTTTATTACTCTTTTAACTTAATTAAATATCACTAATACGGAATATACAAACACATAGATCTTTTTTTTGATCAAAATTCATTTGTATAAATTAATATTTAAGAGGCCTTTTCTTTATTTATTATTTCACTTAATTAAAAGAAACAATCAAAAGCAATTTCTAATTAATCATATGGTAATATGAGTAAGTCCTACTCTTCAAATTTATAATTAAAATATTTCATGTATTTATTTTATTAATTAATATATTTTTAAAAGTAATATATTAGTATTATTGTCATATGATAAGTATGATAAATAAATAAATAATTCACTATTTAAAAGAAGTATACTATAAAAATAAAAAATTGAAAGTCCACAACCGCTAAATTTAAAGATAAGAAAATATTTCAATTTTAAAGAAAAAAGCAATATAATTTATATGAAAATAATTACACGTTGTTTAAAAGATATATGTCTGTGTATAAATATTCAAAACAATACATTAATTGTTAATTTTAAAACTTAATCAACACGTCTCAATTTTTTTTATAGTGTCTATAATAGTTAATAAATAATGAACTGTGCAATCGCTAAATATAATATTTCTTTCTACACAAATGTCCTATACATGCAATGCACGTTGTTACTTTGTTTTTTCTAGTGTGTGTGTGTGTATGGAATATAAACTAAACTGTCAATAAATAATGCATATGTATGTATGGATTCGTAACAAAGTGCTCAGACCCCGTGTCCACACGTGAAACACAAAACCTGTGCTTCACAGGAAGGATAATATAATAAGACACTTTAAATGATTTATTTTTAGATATTTTGTGCACCACTTAAATTAAAAAAAGTAATTCCAAAAACTCGAAATTTCTAATATATTCAACCAGCATAACTAGCACTTAGTTCTAATTAGTAGCATAACTGTGATATTAGACAACATATTTAAAATATTTAACTCAATAAATGGAGGCAATCGTATCCAAGATATTTAATAGAAGGAATTAACTATATTCTCCAGCTTTGAGGTGAATCAAACAGAAGATAGAGTCAAAGGGCAACAAGAGTAGTGCGCCACAAAGATAGAGCATGACCGTCAATAAAATAATTAAAGTAATGCAATGGCATACTTTGGTGATGTAGCCATTTGCATATTATTCGGCTCCAACACCCAAATGCGCGCCCCAATGGGGAGCGGAAAAAGCTGCTCACTTTGTTCACTTGCACATGTAATTTATAATTGGATTAGGTACAAATATCCATAAATCAGGGGACGTTTGATGGTGCGCCCCGAGCGACACAGAGTGCAGGGGATTGAGAGGGGAGTACGACGAAACTTTTCTAGATAGTAATGAATGAATTGTGTTACCTCCGATTATAAATGTATATTCCTTTTAATGTTATTTCTTTTAAGAATAATCAGGTAGTTATAGGTCAATATACTAGAGTAATAACAATAAGCATTTATAATCATATTTACCTCAATATCTAGTTATAGATAATCAATGACACAAACAATGATATATCGGACTGGCAATTAATTGTTTAACAAATTGTGATCGATAACTATAGTCATCAAGTTGGAATAGGTCAAAAACATATACATACAACATTTATTTATTCTTTCTTAACAATTAAATGGTAGTTAGGTCAAAATATTCTTCTCCTCCACGTTGCGCCGATTTAGCAATAAGCTCTGCGATTTTCAAACCTTTTCACAGTGCTAAAAGAGGCTTAGGCATTAAATGAGATTAGTCTCGTCTGAAGTTTTTCTAATAATTGGACCAGCACGTAGTGCTATTCTTGGCCCGTCAGATTTATCGGCCATATCTGAATGGGCACTCCTTTTCAGATTTAGTGATAAGCCCAAATTCTTTCTGATGGGCTGGACAGTCGTGCCTTGAATTCTTTTAGATTGGGGCTATTTAAGTAATTTATGAATTGAACGGTCAGGATGCTTTTGATGCTATGGCAAGAGGACAACAACTGAATTTCACCACTTTAGGGTTCAATAAGTGGTTTCTGTCAATCCTTCTCTCAAACCATAAGCGACCGATTTGTCTTCCCTTTGTCTATTTCCCTGTTCCGTGATCTCCCTCGATCCATAATTAACTGTGTAGTCCTTTTTCTGACTTGGATATAGATGGTGTTTGAAAGTTTCTCAAAATACTTTATAAAATGTTCGAGAACTTATAAGTTCATTAAAAGTGTTTAGTAATATTTTATAAATTTAAATAATAAGATATTTGAAATTTATAAATTCTTTATAAATAAGTTGGTTATTTCTAACTTATTTTCTTATAACTTATAAACTACATTTTATATATTTAAATTAATATAAAATCTTATAAAATGATATTAACAAGCACATTTTAGTTTATTTTTTAAAAAAGACCTAAAACTCATAAGCTTTATAAACATCTTATAAAAAATAATTTAAGATAAACACTCTCTTAATTTGAGAAATTAAGATGATAAGGGAAACGGTTTAACTCGAACAATTATTACTCCCTCGAAGTGGTGAGTGTATATGATGAGCTTGGGCCATGATAGATAAGCAACGGGAAAGGAGGTAGAGATTCAGAAGAGAAAGAGGATTGAGAGAAGAGAAGGGAAAGATTCAAAAGATAAGTTTATTCTCATTGATATTTCCCTTTTTCATATTGGGTACTATATATACATATACATGTAACTAATGTCTTCCTTCTTTCTTTTGGTAAAGATAAGAATAGATGTGCTTTATTCAAGATAGATTTGCCTCCTAATTTGGTGTGGTTCTTTTTTTTGCTTCTTCCTTATTATACTCATGATTGATGCCCTTTTTCCTCAAATGGGATTTATTTTGCACCCCCTTAAATGTAATTAATTTTCTCCCATTGTAATTTGTCTCCATTCGAGTTGTTGATCCTTTATATTTATTTTGTATTGTTATGACTTCATATGATAGTATCCTCCCTGAAAGGTAGTCCTTATCCCCAAGGTTTTGTGGAAGAAAATCACTGTCAGAGGGCTTTATAGTCCTCGTAGGTGGATTTTGACAGGTCTAAATTAGACCACTATACTAAAAATTGTGTGGCTATCTCCCTAACCTTTTAAATTGCTTTTGGAATGTAATCATAGATCCTAACTTTATTTTTCTACTATGATCTGTTTGTGGCAATGCTTGTGTTGGACTATTATGTTGTTCAATCCTTTTCTTTAATTGTGACATGTGGGATATGGGATGTATGTTAGATCCTTTTGGTAAATCTAATTTATAAGCAACCTTGCCCACCTTCGTAATGACTTTGTATTTCTCAAGTATTTTGAGCCTACAATTTTCATTAGACCTTCCTGATATAGACATTTAGCTGTAGGGTTAAAGCTTTAGATACTCTCAATCTCCGATCTTAAAGCTCCTTTGCACTCACTCTCTCTCTCTCTCTCTCTCTCTCTCTTGTTGGCATATATCTTCATTTTCTCCTAAGCTCTTTGAAGCTTTTCCTCTAATAGCCTAATACATCCCCTTGGTCCTAGTGAATTTGATGTTTCGTTATTTGCAAGATCCCTAGCAATGTCAAACCCATATTATGGGGGCAACAGTACATATGACACTTGGAATGATGTGGTGCCTTGGAATAATTGGCGCTATACCATCATTCTGCCAAGTAGCAACCAATACATCTACTTTTTTGGTTTTGACCCGTATACCACAAATAACACTCAAAACACTAGTTAAGTTTTTCCATTTGCCAATTGGACTATGGGTGGCACGCTGTGCACAAATTGAAGCTTACTTCTTTGGGTTGGAATAGAGGCCTCCAAAAATTGCTATAGAATACTTTGTCCCTATCACTTAGAATGGACCTTAGTAAACCATGAAGCTTGTAAATATTGTCCACATAGGTGTGTACCACATGCATGGCCATAAACAAGTGTGATAAGGCTTTGAAGTATGATTATTTGTTGAGCCTCTCTAACACTACTGTGACCATATCTTTCTCATATGATTTTGGTAAACCTTCAATAATCTCCATTGCAGTATTTTTCCAAGCCCTTTCTGGAATTGGTAAAGGCTATAGAAATCTTGGAGGATAAACCATTTTTGCTTTATTTTTCTAGTAAGTGTCACAAGATGACACTATGACCTTATTAAACATCCATTTTAAATAAAGAAATTATTTAATTCTTTTTTAAGTATCCAACACTCCCAAATGCCTTGATAGGATCACTGTGAATACTCTCTATAATACTTCTCCTCAATTTTAGGTTATGCCCAACATATACTCTGTTCTTGTATTTTAAATTCCATTTGCAAAAGAGTAGTGCTTTGAAGGGCCATTACCTTCTAGTATTTGCTTGATGAGTTGCTATGTTTCCTTGTTCTCA
This sequence comes from Avicennia marina, assembly GCA_019155195.1. Taxonomy (NCBI): domain Eukaryota; kingdom Viridiplantae; phylum Streptophyta; class Magnoliopsida; order Lamiales; family Acanthaceae; genus Avicennia; species Avicennia marina. Next base: position 5,152,264 of record CM032777.1, on the reverse strand, counting down.
ATGTGGCTTTCTCTAACCTCTGTAAGCCATTTTGGGGTTTCATAGATGATGCTACTTAGGTTACATGTTTCTTCCTACCTTTTTAACAAGGTGTTTGAGGCCTTGTTTTCTTTCCCTCTTTGGTATTGGATTTGGTAATCTAATCCAAGCAATTTTCTATGACCTTTCTTTTGGATGGGGAGGGCAAACTTCTGGGTAAGCAAAAACTTGAGGATTTTGTGGTCAATCTTGATAATAAACTGCCCTATTTCCAAGTAATGATGCCATTTAGACACAACCATGAGAAAGTTGAAAGCTCTTGTTCACAAGTAGATAGCCCATTGTTCTTGTTTTTTTTTTTTAAGCTAAAGCTTAACTCATGAAGGCAATTAAGTGAGAATCTTGCATTAACATTGCTCCAATGCCAATATCATTGGTGTCTACTTCTAGGACAAAGGGCTTATCGATGTCTAGCAGAGCTAAGATTGGTGCTTAGGTCATAATAGATTTAAGCTCTTTAAATACTTCATTTACTCTTGAATCCCATTTAAATACATCTTTTCTCAATAAGTTAGTCAATCTTCTACTAATCTTTTCGTAGTCTATGATAAACCTCCTATAATAACTAGTTAAGCTAAGGAAACCTCACAAGAATTTGACTATCTATGTGGTTGGTTAGTTAACCACGGCCTCTATCTTAGGAGGGCTAGTAGCAACATCTTTGATGATATTATGTGACTTAGGTTTTCATCTTAAGCTACCTAAATGCACATTTTTTAAGTTTTATGAATAGTTGGTGATCCAACATCCTTTTAAATAGCAGTGAGAGTTACTCCAATGCTACTCTAATGTTCAACTATAGGATGTCATAAAAAGAAAAAAAAAAACCATTGAAATTCTAATAGGATGTTCATGAGACTTTGGAAAGTGGTTGGTGCATTAGTAAGCTCAAATAGCTTCAACAAGAACTAAAGTGACTATGGTGTGTCTTGAACGCTATCTTTTAAACATCTATTGGGCACGTTGGATTTAGTGATAGTTAAATCATAAGCATAGCCTGATGAAATCTACTACCCTACTTTATTCATCAAGTAGGTCTTCAATGAGAGGGATAGAGAATTTGTCCTTTGTTTTCATTTCATTTAACATAGTGTCAAATCTCTTTTTTACCAATAAAACATGGGAGGAAAGTAGGCCTTGACTGGGCTTTATAATTCCATGATCTAACATATCCTTCATTTATCTTTTGATTTTTGTTTTCTCAGGCAGTAGATGCTTGTAGGCCTTGACATGCTAAGATCTGGGTTTGATATTTTGTGATCATGACATCTGAGGGTGACGACTTGGTTAGTTTAGAGAAAACCTTGGAATACTATTCCAATAAGTTGCTGCTTGTGTTAACGATCTCCTAGTTATTAGGTTCAATATGAGCACTGGATAGCCAAGCTTCCCATTGGTCCAAGTGGGAGCTTGGGCAAACTGTTAACAAACTCATGGCATGTAATTTTATAAGTTGGTTTTGTGGTGCATCCTCTCAAAGTCACTATCTTCCCTAAATAATCAATTTGTGAAGTAAGAGAATGAAATTCAAAGTTATAGGGCTTATGCTTTTAAGTCAATTTACTCCCAAAATTAGGACACAATTGCTTAATTTGAGTAGTCGGATGTCATTCACAAATTCTTGACCTTGCATTTTTGACACAAATCCCAGCATTCTATGTTTCTAAGAATATTACCCCCGTTAGCTACGATAACAAGCAAAGGGAATACCCACTAAGGCATTGGGCTTATGAAACTGTGAGTACTACCCATGTCCACTAAAACTAGTATCACCTTCCCACCTATTTTAGTGCGAATTCGAAGTGTGCTAGGGAATATCACTTGTGATGGCATTGAGGAGTCACTTTGCCTTAACATTCACATCCTCACTACTAGGTTCTACAATATCTAGATCATCCAACTGATCAACCTCTTCTCCTTCCATCTAGCATACCATTCTTCCCTTCCACTTATGCCTCAAGCTCCATTTTCACAATAGTAGCACACCCCATTATTAAATTTGATGCTTCCCCCAGTCTTTAGTTTGACGAGGGCCATTTGCCAAGCACCTTTGTTGCAACTGCTATAGGATTTAAGTGGGATTTATTGCCCCTTGAGGGCTTCGATCTTAAGCTCTTCATGCTCTGCTAGTTCATATGTCTCCTTGAAGGCTTCGAGCTTGAGTATGATGACATTGTGTCTGATCTTATCAGTAGCTTGTTGATAAAACTACATATGAAGTGTTGCTTGCTCAATTTTTGATTGATTGAGCCCAATCATGGTTGCTCTAAGCTCCTCAAAGATACGATGTACTCTGGGATTGACCCCTCATCTCAATTTGTTGAAAGTTATTGCGATATGTCTCAAATTTTGATTGCTTTATTTTGCTAATATTACTTGCAGTAATTCTGGCCAATTGATAGCATCTCTTTTTGTAAGTATTGGAAGTACTGGTTGCAATTTAATGTATTGGGAATTGATAGCTAGTTGCTCATCTACTGGAAAGTTGACAACAACTAATCCATCTTGCTCATAGTAACAAAATTTGTATTTTTGACCAGCTATTGGATCTCTCTAATTTGCAATGTGAGTTCATGCACCATTTGCTTAAACTTGGACTCAGTATAACCTTGTAATACTTGGACTTATTTCTCTATATTCTTTTTTGCCATTTGTTATGACTTGCTTTTCACTAGTTTTCAAGTGCTAGGAGAGTGCTCTGGTATTAGGCTATACTATCATTCTTACCACCAATTATCCTCAACTAATCGGACCTTCCTTTTAGATTTAGTGATAAGCCCAAATCTTAGTCCAAAAATTTGAATTTTATGATAGGTAAGAGGACTTCGTGTCTTAGATCCTTTTGGATTAAGGCTATTTAAGTAATTTTCATGTATTGAATGGTCATCCAATTAGGATGCTTCCAATTCTAGAGTAAGAGGCTAGGAACCAAATTTTGCCACTTCAGGGTTGAATAAATAATTTATCTCAACCTTTGCTTTGTAGAACTCTCTTCTCCCTTCTTCTATTTTTTGTTCCTCTATGATCTCCGTCAAACCCAAAACGAACACTAAAGCCCTTTTTTTTTACTTGAACTCAATTTTAGAAGTCATGATAACGAAGGGAAGCATTTAACTAGAATAGTTCCTAGTCCTTTTGAGTGGTGAGTGTATATGATGAGCCTGGCATGATGACAAATATGAAATAGGAAAAGAGGTAGAAAATTGGTACAGAAAGAGGATAAAGAGAAGATGTGAACATGGAAGTGAGAAGATCAAAAAAAATATGGTTGAGGAAAAAGAAGATAAACTACAAGATTGTCCAAAAATTAATTGCGCAAAACTTAACTCACTTGGGGTAAACCTTTGCAACAAATTAAAGTTTTGAGCAACTAAGAACCAAACACCATGCTACGAGATGTTGGCTATGAACCACTAGAAGCAAGATGAATGATCCAATTTGTATTTGAGTTTTAGGGGAAAACACTTGATGTGAATTGATTGAAAGTAAGCATTAAAGATAGTTGGGAAAAATGGGAAGAAAGTAATAAAATGGAGAGTTGAGATTGCACTAAAATAAACCATACAAGAATTAACTTCACATATGATTAACCTATAAAACAAGTTGGATTTTAGGCAACTAAAGAACCAAACACTATGCCGGAAAGTGTTGACCATGAACTTCCATAATAGACCCAAATAACCTGATTTGTATTTGAGTAAGTGTAATAAATTCACACAAACAAGAAGTAAAGAATAGGAAAGAATCTTCTTCTATTCAGTAAGTTGGCACATTGGTGGCAAATGAAAGTTTATATAGGTACAAAACATAGTCCAAGGATTTGAGGGGATGGGAAATGACAAAAATGCCCTCAAAATTGGCTCCAACAACCAAAAATTTGAAAATAGGTTAAAAATTAGTTTCGCACCTACTTGCGATTGCTCTAGCTGGAAACTTGATTGATCGTGCCTCCTCTAGATCACGTTACTTCAGTTGCAATCGTCTTATCTTGTGCACTAGATCTACAATTGCATGATGTTGCGATCAATCGAGTCCCTAGCGATCGTAATTCTAGAATCCCTCCATTTTATGCCTAAGTTGAACTCATTCAATCGAATTAATTGGGCTCCTATCGAATTGTAAAGCCATATTGCTTTATTTGCGATCTGACTTGTCCAAATTGATCCAGGTTGGTTTGAATTGCAATTCCAGACTCTCTAGGTGACTTTTAAATCTCACACGTTAAAATTTGATCCTACTTTCCATCCTTTGGTTCTCCAATCATGTCCATGGGTCCTCCAAACTCCCAATTAAGCATGAAATCCAAGAGAGTCTCTTTGAACTTGCAAGCTCTCGATCTTATAATGGGTTCGGGTGGCAATATGAGATTCTTAGCCTTTGGTGTCTGTATCATTCCTCTCCTCTTAAGAAGGTTGTTCCATCAACCTATCTAGTTTCACCGGGTATAAGATACCAAATTTTATAAATTTTAATAACAAAACAATCAGATAATACAATGGAATGTAAAATCCCAACCCAGTCCACTTTTCATTTGCATAAAACACATAAACATAAATTTCAGGATAGCTATATGCTTGATTACTTGGAATCCAATTTCTATAGCTTTTGTTTATAATCTACAAGCTGTGATAAAATTCCAACCTTTAGTTTGTCTATATGAACAAGCCGTTGGTTATAGCTCTCCAACAAAACCCCACAAACTTTTTCGAGAAATCCCACAACTCTTGCACTTAAAAAATTTTCTAAGAGAAAACCAATGGCGGCTTGTAACTAATTTTCTTTCATGTAAAAGTGGTGAAAAAATGCCCGAGTGAATAGTGCCTCAAGGTTACTGTTCACGTGACTAGTGTTTTGGAACTCTCTCAAGTAATTTATTCTTGAGACATAATCCTATTTATATACGACGATAACCTAGGGCTTGTGGAATGGGCTTTCACATAGATCTTAAAATGAATTCAAACCCATCCACCTTAAATTATTAATCTAATTAATAATTAAAGCCACTTGAATTATTTCCTTTAATTTAAATAATCTCATTAATTAAACTAAAAGCCTATTATGTTTTCAATAAATAATTTGCATTATTAACAAAATAATAGGTACAAAATAATTCTTTTGTGCGTTGTCTCTTTAATTTAATTAATCCCATTAACTAAGTTAAAGGCTCACCATGTTGCTACTTAATTATCTTGTTACTAACAAATATAATGAGGAATAGATCATTCCAATTTGGTGTAATCCAATTGCAACTAAATTAAATCCACCATAAAACTTCTTAAGTCTCATCCACAAGTCTTCTCAAACTTTGTGATCACCACTATGCATATAGGCAATGGCACTTTAGGCTCATAACTCTATCCTATACTGGGATAGATATTGATCTTTAATGTCAAATTGACTGTTATGCCTACAAGGCAACTGCGTCACCTCAAGTCCAACGTCCACATGCATTTAACATGATCACAAAGTAAGACATTAACAACTAAGAGTGAACACCATGTGTCTGTTTTGTTCTATGAGTCAATGTCCAAATATTAATTCTCCAATGACACATCCACACACAAGTGTTCTCAATATCTTATACTGAATGGTATGGCGCTCATCGTACTAATACAAAGTGTGCAAGTCATACCGACTTTTTAATGCCATTTGTGTTTGTGACTCATATACAGGTTTTAATGATTGTGTATCAAGACAGTCTTGTGTCTATATTTATAACTCTTTATTAATAAAACCTTTTAAGACAATCACATAGGCACATGTAACACTTTACACCATTCAAGATTTATATGGATGAAAATATTGCTAGAATATTGATAAAATAATCATCAATGTTTTTTGAAATTATAATAATAACATTTACTGCTATTATCCTTCCATGCATTCCTCATTGATAATTTAGCGTTAGAGAGCATATCACAAACAATCTCCCACTTGTACTTTGGTACCAATGACCCCAATGCCAATCACTATCATATTTATTATGCATCTTGATTTGATTTTAGACCTATTAGAGGTGCTAAGGAATTGAGATATGATGTTTTATTGCACCTTATTATTTTTGAAGGGGAGAAATATAGAATTTTTCTTCAAAAGTGGGCTCCATTAATAAATAAAGTGAATTTTGGTGTTTGGAAGGAGCCTAAAGATGGATTGTGGCTTCAATTTTGGACTTGGAGTGGCCAATAGAGCTTGGGAAAAGGCTAGAATTATGATTCAGGCCATCCTAGATCAATCTCATGGCATCCGAATCAACTTTGGAGAGGTTTTAGGCATTCTATAATTATGATTGAGATTCAATTGATTGCACATGGCCGGAATGACTTGGGCATGAAATAATGTCTTTGGAATTACAATCGTGAGGATTGTGATCGATCATAAGGGTCACAATCATAAATGTAGTGTTATAGGCAACATGATCACATGCACGACGGAACTCCATGGATCAATCAGGAATAAGTACAATCGATCTGGCAGCGATCTAGTTCCTAGCTAGATCAATCTTGATGAGTGGGAAATGCAAATTCAAGCTTCATTTGAAAATTTTTGAACATTGTAGGCCCATTTGGGAGGCCTAGTTCGGCAATTAAGAGTTTAGAAGCCCTAGGAACATTTTGTACTCTATAAATACCCCTTCTCTCGCATTTGTAATGGATGAACTTGACATCTTGAATGAAGACTTTATTCTTCCTTCTTCCATACTTGTGTGTTTGTGAGCGTTGAGGGATTTCAACTCCCAAACTCATTTATCAAGTCAGGTCATTCGGCTTGCTTTAGGTGGTTTGTAGCTAACATCTCCACAACGTGAGTGTTTAGTTCTATTGGTTATATCATTTCCACATTGTTGTAAAGGTTTGGCCCACATGAGGTACACTTTTACTTAAGTGTTTTGGTTTAATCTCGTCATCTATATTTGTTTTCCTTGTTAGTTTCCTTATTTTATTTTTCCCATCATTTTCTCTATTTCCCTACCATGTTTTGATACTTCGCTTCCCCCAATTCACATCACATCTTCTCAGGATGGAGATATAGCTATTCTTGTGTCATCGGCTTAGTGAGTAGGTTAGCATCGTTATCAATTGTAGCTATGTTCTTTATGGCAATATTGCTCATTTCGATGATTTCTCAAATAATATGATATCGCCTCTCAATATGTTTAGACTTTTGATGAAATTTTGGTTCCTTTGCTTGCACAATCACACTGTTATTGCCATAATGAAGTGGCAACCGCTGATCCAGCCTCGGAACCACTTGAAGCTCAGTAATGAATTTCTTAATCTAGACAATCTCCTTTGCAACATCACATACCACAATCTAGTTAGCCTTAGTGGTGGAATCTACAATGGTACTTTGCTTGGAACTCTTCCAATTCACTACCCCTCTACTGAGGGTGAAAATGTATCTAGAAATAGATTTCTATCGTTGATGTGCAACTGGAAGTTGGAGTTAGTATAGCCGTTTACTTTTAGTTTTCCATCTCCATGCGTAAGTATCATATCCTTAATCTTTTTCAAGTACTTAAGACATGACAGCATCCCAATACTATTTGCCAGGATTCGCCTAGAACCTGCTCTTAACACTCACGACATAGGTGATATTTGGCCTTGTACACAGCATTGCATATATTAAACTTTCAATTGCTAAAGCATACAGAATTGTAGCCATTAGTCTCCCCTCATTGTCTATCTATAGGCACATGGACTTTAAGAGATAGATGCTATGTCTAATCAATAGCATCCATTCTTAGAGGCTTCCATCCTAAACCTCTTTAAGATCTTGATTATGTGCAAGGCTTGGGAGAAACCCATCTATCTTTTCACTCTATCTCTATAGATGTGAATCTTCAAGATAGAGATTGCTTCTCCCAAGTCTTTCATAGAGAATGTACTGGATAACCATGTTTTAACCAATGCCATTATCCCAACATCATTCCCAATGAGAAGTATGTCATGTACATATAATACCTAGAAAGTGAATGCGCTCCCACTAACCATCTTGTTGATGTAGGTCTCATCCTCATTTTTAATAAAGCCAAACAAATTGAATACACCATCAAAACAAAGATTCCAACTCCTCGATGCCTACTTGGTTCATAAATGGACCTCTTAAATTTGCATACTTTATGAGTCTCACCTTAGACCTCAAAACTATGTGGTTGCACTATATAGATATCCTCCTCTAGAAACACTTTGAGGAAAGTGGTTTTAACATCTATTTGCCAAATCTCATAGTCTAAGTATCCAAATAGATTTGATTATAGCTACAAGCGAAAAAGTCTTCTCATAGTCAACACCCTTCTTTTGACTATAGCTTGTCACAACAAACCTAGCTTTATAAGTTCCACCTCACTAGTCAAACCAATTTTTCTTTTGTAGACCTACTTGCATCAAATGGAAACTATTCCGTCAGGTGGATCTACTAAGTTCGAAACTTAGTTCAAATACATTGAATCCATCTTAGACTGCATAGTCTCCTACCACTTGGCAAAGTCCTTATCCACCATTGCTTTATTATATGTAGAAGCATCATCTCCATGATCATTATCTCCTATAATGAATAACTCTTGTTCGTTCTTTAGGACATAGCCATATCTGTTTGGTGCATGAGAGATTCTACTTAATTGTTGAAATGGTTGTGTCATAGAAAGTATCTCTTGAATAGGTAATTGCCATATGGGTTCCTTTCTTTGTCCCTTGTGCTCAAATTCTTTGAGCATAATAGTCAGGCCACCACCCCCTTCTCAGATAACTCTTCCTCTCGAAGGCGTGCTTGATAGTCAACAATAATCTTTTGGCCATAAGGGAGTTAGAACTCGTATCCCATAGACTCAGTCCTTAGGATTTAAACCATCCCCAACATGTTTGTTTGACATGGCATTCAACATTGGCTTATCATCCAAATTCAAGCAGTACAAGCCATTTACCAATGAGGTTATGCCAACCTATTTATTATGATAATAAATCTGGCACTTACTTTCTTTTAAAAAAATATCCATAACCTTCTTTTACCAATAATGGTATAGAGACAATATTCTTAAGCACATTTGGTTACAAGAGATAATCTTTTAGACCCAAAACATGATTAGATGATAACTGGATTGAGGCAGCACAAATCACAATAGCTGCAATACTTTCCCCACTACCAACTCTCATAATTACTTATCACTTTTGAAGTGACCTACTCTTAGCTAAATCCTGACTTGAGGTGTGGATGTGGGGAAAAGCGCCTAAATCCAAGAACTCAGAGATAATGAATGGAACAAGATGTTTCATAAATATAAAGTTCCATGCCTCCTTCACCATTTTCTAGGCAATTGAGGTGCTTGGCACAATTTCTTCTCTAATGCTTCTCTTTGTTGCATTGAAAATTCTTGTGTTTGTTAAGACGAGCACTAGATGCCACGTCCTCCCACTGGCATTGAGAGCAATAGGTTTCCTCCTTTGGTCTTGCACTCTCTAGTCTCACTAAGGGGCTTAACACCTCAAGGCTCTTTCCCAATGGTTAGGATGAGAACTTCCAAGATCTCCACTGATTCCTTAAGGGAGGATAACTCTTCTAAAACCTTGAACCCAATCTGCAATCTTGGTGTCAATAAACAAGATGGTCTCGATAATAATAATTATGAGAGAGAATATCATCATTCAAGAGTTACGTAACTACAAAAATAAGTGAGATTAGTTTGGTTGTTAATGTTGTTATCAAATAAATATGGACTTTAAATCTTACTATAGACACACAAAATTTGCCTACTAATTAAATAATGCCACATAGAAAATATGGCATCAAAAATATTAATTAAAGCAATTTTTATTTATTTTAAATAAATAAAATTCCTAAAATAAATAAATAATTAATTAATATTTCTACCAGCCAATCAAATGGTGACAAGTGGTAAAATCCTACTAAAAGTCTGAAGGGTGAAGACTCTAAGTAACAAAGTCCTGCTGGAAGTCCAAGCAACGAAGACTCTAAGTGACAGAGTCCTGTTAGAAGTATAAGCAATGAAGACTCTATTGAGTTGTTGGGTAGGGTACAAATTCTGACGGCCAATAAAATCGCGCCACGTCAATAGGCACTCTATCTTTCCTACAACTATAAATAGGGGCCAAAACTCCACAAAAAAGAAGAAGAAGAAGAAGCAGCTGAAGAACTCTCCAAATTCTCTATGGAATCCCTAAGAACATTCAAAATGTTCTTCGTCAAATTCAAAGAAGTTTGCCATGTCCTTCGCTAAAATCAAGAAGTTTGTCGTGTTTTTCGCCAAATCCAAGAAGTTTGCTGTGTTCTTCCCTAAATCCAAGAAGTTCGCCGTATTCTTCGCCAAACTCAAGAAGTTCGTCATGTTCTTCGCCAAATCCAAGAAGTTCGCCGTATTCTTCGCCAAACTCAAGAAGTTCGCCGTGTTCTTCGCCAAATCCAAGAAGTTCGCCGTATTCTTTCGCCAAACTCAAGAAGTTCGCCGTGTTCTTCGCCAAATCCAAGAAGTTCGCCGTGTTTTTCGCCAAATCCAAGAAGTTCGCCGTGTTCTTCATCAAATTCAAAGAAGTTCGTTGAGTTCTTCCCCAAATTCAAGAAGTTTGCTGTGTTCTTCGCCAAGTACAAAGAAGTTCATCGTGTTCTTCATCAAATTCAAGGACTTTGTCATCAAAATTCAAGACGTTCTTCACCAAAGTCCCCAAAATTCAGCATTTGATCCAAAGTTGTGGTGTTAAAGCCGAAGATCAGTGTTGCTGAGAAACCAATAACCCTCAAAAAAGATCAAGTACAAGCCCTTTCCTTGAAGATTGTTCAAATTTCAAGTCAAGCATTCTTGAAAGAAGAATCAGAGGATCAAAGCTAGAGAGTAGAACCCACAAAAATTCAAGTTGATTCAAATTATTCAATCAAATACCAAATATTCTTGTTATTCAAGAATTTTGTCCTACACTTACAGCCTCTTACTAGATTTTTTTTAATCCTACAATCCCTCTTGTAGGAAATGGAAATCTCATTGGAAAAATTTTCTAATAGGTGATTGGGGTCTAAATTGAGCATAGCACATATCTCACACATACAGTTCTTGGCATGATAGGCCTAATGAGTGGCAACTCTTGCCAATACGCGATCTAATCTTACACTTCAGCCCATAGCCCAATGAAACCTCACACATATAACTCTTGGCATCATGAGTCCATTTAAGTCATCACACTTACTAACAACTAGTGGGATTTGTAACCCCACTAGTGGCCATCAAGCTCTTAAGTTGAAGTATATTCTGAATGTCGTATCCAATGCAATTGAAGCTCTAAATGCTCCATTTCAATGTGACCTTATGAATGCAATGTTGTCATATGCTAAAACCACACCAAGAATTCCAAGCATAATCGAGGGCCACCACAACGAAACAATTTCACTATTACACCTTAATATTAATGAGGAAGTTTTTGGTCCATGTGTTTTTTCTTTCACTTTGCACATAGCCACATTACATACACATCTCATATATGAAGTAAAACATAAGATAGAAATAACATGGATGAATATGGACTTCTTGATGTGATCTTGGACCTATTGGAAGTGCTAAGGAACTAGGGAATGAATTTTCATTATGCCTTGGAATTTTCGGAGGGGAAAATACACAAAATTTGGCATCAAAAATGGTTCAAATCATGAATAAAGTGGACTTGGGTGCTACGAAGAAGTCAAGGATGGAATTATGGCTTTAATTTAAGACTTTGAGAGTATAAGAAGGCTTGGAGAAGGTTGGAATTACGATCCAAGCCACCCTAGATTGACTTTGGAAAGGTTTTGGGCAATCTAGAATTATGATAGAGACAGATCCCAACTAATTGCATATGGCTGGATTGACCTAGGCATGAAATGAAGTCTCTGGAATTATAATCATGAGGATTGTGGTTGATTGCAAAGGCTGTGATCACAAATGCAATGCCATAGCTAGCACAATCGCATCCATGGCAGAACTCCATGGATTGACCAAGAATAGGTGCGATCAATTTGGTTCCTAGCTAGATCAATCCCAATGAGTGGGAAATGTTGATTTAGACCGTTCTTTTGAATTTTGACAGTTGGAGATATTTCCAAGGTCAAATTTTGTAGTTTACATTTTGTATTTTCAGATTTGGGCTTGTTCTACTATAAATATCCTTCCCCTCACATTTTGTAAGTTTGTTTAAGCATTTATCTTTGATAATGAATGTTGTACGAAGAAGTTTTTCTTCTTTCCTCCATACTTTGTGTGTTGTGAGTGTTGAGTGATTCAACATGCAAACTCAAGTATTAAATTGGGTTATTCGGCTTGTTCGTGGCCAACATTTCCATGGTATATGTGTTTGGATTTCTTTAGTTGTTTTCTTGTCCAACTTGTTGTAAGGGCTTGCCCCACGTGAGATACGTTCTTACATAGTGGTTTGGATACAGTCTCATTGTTTATCCCTTGTTATTTTTCTTGTTTTATTTTCCCTAAAATTTTCCTCAATTTCCCAACCATGTTTCAATCCTTCACTTCCACTCAATTCACATCACATCTAGATCTAATTGGAATCGATAATTAGATTGTGCACTTATGTGGGAAGTCCAATACAAGGCCTTTTTTTTTAGAAAAAAATTCTTCATTGGTGTTGGACTCCTCCTTCCTCTTGGGCTCTCCATGCTTGGACCATTAAACGAACTTCAACTCTTGGCACCAAACGACCACCAACTCCTTAACTTTCAAGTGATCAACAACTTTTGATCTCGAAATTACAATTGCATCACGGAATACGATGGAAAAATAATTCCTATTTTACTTTAGAAAGAACTTGGACTTATGGCATTACAACCCATGGAAAAATAATTTATTCATCTAAAAAAACCAAAACCAAAATAATAAAAATCCTTCCATATGTGTCCTAAGACCATAAGTCATCCATATATCCATAAAACAAAAATACTTGGAACAATCATTTTATGACTTACACAACCATGCCTTTGTTCTTGTTTGTGGAAACTCTTTTTCCAATGTTCAGGAATTGAAAAATCATCTAAACAGCACCTGTAGCCCTCCATGTGGTTGCAGGAACAGTTCCCACAGTAGTGATTTGTCCCGACATGGCCAAACAACTTAATGTGACAAAGAACACTTCCCTGTTGCAAAAGGCTTTAGTGAAGCCATAGGACACGACACATTCTATAATGTGTCATATCCTTGCTCCATGACCGTGAGATGTGATCTCATGGCTGCACCCTCTTGTCTCATAGCCGCCAACCTAGGTAGTGGGAATTACATAACTCTCACGCTTAGGTTCGTAGTCACGAGACCTAATAGTGCAGTGGCCCTACTTCTTTCTTGTTCACTACGACATGATTTTTCTTGCTTGTTTCTATTCTCAAAAGAGAAACTAACATAAATCTTAAAATGAGTGTATCCTTATACATTTATGCAAGGACAAGTAGTGGCTCTGATACCACTATTGGGTTTCGTTGGGTATAGAATAACAAATTTTACAAACTTTAATCACAAAAAAATCAAAGAACGTGGTGAAATGTAAAATCCCAACCCAGTCCACTTTTTGTTGCGTAAAACATATAAACATAAATTTCAAGATAGTTGCATAGATGATTAACCTAGAATATAATTTCTGTAGCTTCCGTCTATGCTCCAAAAGCTGCAATAAAACCCTAACTTCTAGTTTGCCCACATGAACAAGTTATTGGCTATGGCTCTCCAACAAAACTCCAAAACTCTTTTGTGAAATCTTGCAACTCTTTCCTAAGAGAAAACTGATAGAGGCTAGTAACTAATTTTTGTCATGTGAAAGTGGTGAATAGCATCCAAGAGAATAGTGCTTTTGGAACTCTTCCAAGTGATTTATTCTCAAGATACAATCCTATTTATATACACCTAGGACTTGTGGAATGGGCTCCATGGGCTTTCAAATTAAACTTAAAATTAATTCAAGCCCATCTGATGTGATCCCAGACCTATTGAAAGTGTTGAAAAATTAGGGTATGATGATTTATTGTATCTTGTTATTTTTGAATGGGGGCAAGTATAAATTCGGATTCAAAAAAATGGGCTAAATTAATGAATTAATTGGAATTTTGTGTTTGGAAGATGCCAAAAGATGAATTATGGCTTTAATTTTGAATTTGGAGTGGCCAAAAAGACTTGGAAGGTGCTAGATTTGCCATCCAGGATGCGAGCCCTCATGATCGTAAATCCTTGCATGACAATCCTAAATCCTTGCAACGAGATGAAGATCGCAATGAGATCAATCCTTGCATGATGCAAGCGATTGAATGGACCTGCAGATCAAGCATGCTGGGCGGGAATGACATTTTCAGACCTAAAATTTTCCAATTTTGAATGTTGGAGCAACTTTTTTAAGGGTATTTCAATCATTTTGGCTTGTACTTCAAATTTTGGACTTGCAGCATTATAAATTCCCCTTCCCCTTGCATTTGTAAAAAGCTTTCAACCATGTAATTTGAAATTTCCCTTCAAATGAAGAATTTCTTTCAATTTCCATACCTAATGTTTGAGCGTTAAGAGTGATTTCAACACCTGAGCTCAAGTATCAAATTAGGTCATTTAACTTGCTTTCGGTGGTTCTTGGTCAACTCTTACCGGCGTGGTGTTTGGTCATTTGGTTACTCGGAAATAGATTTGTTGTAAAGGTTAACCCTAAATGAAGTTAATTGTTATTTAGTTTATTTTTGTGTAATCTCACTAATTATCCTTTTATTTTTAAGGTTACTATCTTGTTTTCCATTTTTCCATAATTTCCCCCAAATTTCCCAACCATTTTTGATCTTTGCTATCGTCGGTTCATATCAAAGTGGTATTAGAGCCAACTTAATCGGGCTCCTACATTCAGTTGGGTGGTTGGATTCCATTTTTTGTGTTCTCTATATTTTGTACATGTTATTGCTTCATCTATATCCATTTTCTTAAAAATTTGAAAATTCAAAAAAATAAAATATTACAAAAATAAATCTCTTGGCTCATTGGGGACGAATTTCTAGAGATTTTTTAGTAATTTTGTGCTGTGAAAACTTGGTTGCATTGGTTAGAATATTGTTGTTGATATTATTGTGGAAGAATATTAGTGGGAGTATTTTGCGCTATTTGTGCTGGAATATTTGTTGGTGTGTTATTGGAAAATTGTTATTGGAATCTTGGGTGGATTTTGGATAATATCTTGTAGGATGTTGTGTTGGAGTATTGTGGGGGTATTGTGTTTGAAGAAGAGAAGGTGAAAAAAAAGAACAAAAGAAAGACAAAAGAAAAGAAAACATGAAGAAAAGAAGTTGAAAAAAATTAGTAGGAGAGAGAGAGAGAGAGAGAGGAAAATTGGTGAAGTTCTATTGTTAGGAGTTGTTTGGGACCAAAAAAGAAAAATCGCCAAACCTTGGTATCAAAAAAGTGTGCTAAATTAATGAATAAATTGGACTTTCATGTTTAGAAGAAGCCAGGAGATGAATTATGGCTTTAGTTTTGGATTTAGTGTGACCAGGCAAACCTAGAAGCTGCTGGATTTGCGATTCAGGATACGTCAAATCAAGCTCATGGCAACTGGATGATCTAGGCACAATTTTGGGGTTTCTAGATTTACGATCATAAGGGCTCATGCCTTTGTGATTGACATTGTAAGATGGACAATAGATGATCACAAGACAATAGATCGCAGTGTGATTGATCCTTGCATGACGTGATCGATTAGATGGACCTCTAGATTGAGTGCAACGGTCGGGAATGACATTTTTGGAACAGAAATATTCAAATTATGGATGCCGTAGCCACTTTTCAAGGGCATTTATGTCATTATAAATACCCCTTCCCCTTGCATTCGTAAAAATCTTTCAACCATGTAACTTGAAATTTCTCTTTCAATTAAGAAGTTCTTCTTTCAATTTGCATACTTTGTGTTTGAGTGTTTGGAGTGATTTTATCACCCAAGTTCAAGTATCAAATCAGGTCATTCAACTTGCTTCTAATGATTCGTGGCCAACACTTGCCGACGTGGTGTTTGGTTCTTTGATTACTCGGAAATATATTATTGTAAAGGTTAACTATAGGTGAGATTAACTGTTATTCGATTTATTTTTGTGTAATCTCACTGATTATCTTTTTATTTTTGTGGTTATTGTCTTGTTTTCCATTTTCTCCATAATTTTCCCTAATGTTCCAGCCACTTTCGATTCTTGCTTCTGCTAATTCACATCAAAGTTAAATTAAGGGAAGGACCCCATCCATTTGGTTTAAAAAGCTTAAGCTATCCAGTCCTATTGTAATCCTCCTTATAACCCAGCCCAGACCCTGGCGGTAATTTGATCCACACCTTCTAGATTTGTGGGACATATTCCTCCCTTACAAGGGCAAGGTCAAATTATCTCCCTCCTCTTGGAGTAAGGTTCATCCTTAAACCCAGTCATAGGGGGACTTGAACCCCCAACCTAAAGCTCTAACCACAAATCAAGGGAAGGGCCCCACCCATTTGGTTTGAAAAGCTTAAGTTGTCCAATCCTAGCGTAATTCTCCCTACAACTCAGCTTAGGCCTAGGCGGTAATTTGACCCACACCGCTAGACCCACGGGACATACCCCCCCCCCCCTCACAAGGGCTAGGGTGACTTCACATCACCATCCACCTTTAATTATTAATTACATTAATAAATAAGTCTATTTGAATTATCTCCTTCAATTTAATTAATCTTATTAGTTAAATAAAAGGCCTATTATGTTTTCAATTAATAATTTCCATTATTAACAAATATAATAGGTACAAAAATAATTCTTTTATGCCATGTCTCTTTAATTTATTTAATCCATTAATTAAATTAAAGGCTCATCCTATTTCTAATTAATGATCTCATTATTAACAAACATAATGAGAGATAAATTATTGCAATTTGGTGCAATATAATTGCAACCAAATTAAGTTTACCATGAGACTTCTCAAGCCTTGTGATCACTACTTTGCAAATACCTCATGCCATTATCTTGTTCTTATGTGTGTGACTCTCTAAATTCATTCTTGGCTGGCAATGAGCTAGCTCAAAGGATATGGATAACATCTAACCTGTGACCCATATCATAGCCCATCCAAAGTGAATCGAATGGTTCACAACGAACCCTCTCAATTGTGAATACCAAGTGGTATAGACCTTTTATTTTACTTTATCCCAGCCAAACGAGAGCCATGGATTTAGTCAAACCACAAACTTTGTTATATGACCAATTGACGTTTCTTCATAAGATTAATGTTTCTATCAGAAAATCCTTTCCAATCACATACTATCTTGGCCAAAGATTTCTATCTTATAGAACATCAACTCTATAGGACATAGACCATTCTTACTTGCAAGTAGATGAATTCCTTATTGAACACACAGACCTCTGTACGCACTTAGGTAATGGCACTTTAGGTTCATAATCCTATTCTATACCAGGATAGATATTGACCCTTAATGCCCTAATGACACATTGATCGTCATGTGTATAAGACAACCACATCGTCTCAAGTCTAATGTCCAGACACAATTAACATGATCACAAAGCAAACCATTGATAACAAAGAGTGAGCTCCATGTGACTGCTTTATTTTGTGAGTCAATGTTCGAATGCTCATTCTCCCATGATATATCCACACATATATGTTTTTAATATTTCATATTGAACGGCATGGCAATCACCATACAAATACAAAGTGTACAAGTCATATCAATTCTCTAATGCCCTTTAAAGTGTCTGTAACTTGTGAACGAGTTCTAGTGATTGTGTACTAAGACAACCTTGTATCCATATTCATAACCTTTTATGAAAACTTCTCGACACAATCACATAGATATATGCAATACTTTACACCATTAAAGATTTACATGCATGAAAAATACTACCAGAATACTGATAAAATAATCATTAATATTTTATTAAATAATAATGATAGAGTTAACAGTTAATATCCCTTAACGTATCCCTTATTGATAATTTGGCATCAGAAGGCATATCACTAATACAAGCTTAGGTCCTTCCCATCACTTGCATCAAAAGGGGCAAAATCAAAGACATTAAAGGTAGCACTAACACCATACTCACTGGGTCGCTCAATTTTGTAGCCATTGTCTCCAACTCTTTTCAAAACCTTGAATGAATCTTCTCCCGCAAGGTTTAGCATTTTTTTCCTTTGTTGGGGAAATCCTTTCTTCCTAAAATGAACCCACACCCAATCCCCAAGTTCAAATAAGACCTTGCGCCCCTTGTTGGCTTGTTGTTCATATTATTGGGCCCTTTTCTCTAGATTTTGGCACACTTTCTCATGTAAATCTTTCCCAAAATTGGCCTTTTTCTTGCTATCTACATTAACTTGCACACTACTAGGCAATGGTAACAAATTGCTAGGAGTCAAGGGATTAATTCCATACACAACATCAAAAGGGTAAAATTTTTTGGCGTGTGTGCTCCTAGTATATGCAAATTCTACTTGTGGCAAAAATTCTTCCCAAGATTTCAAATTCTTCCTAAGAATAACATGCAGCAAGGTTCCCAAAGTTCGATTAACCACTTTAGTATGGTCATCATTTGGGGGATGACAAGCAGCAAAAAAAGCAATTTTGTGCCCAACTTACACTAAAGAGTTTTCCAAAAATAACTAAGAAATTTGACATCATGGTTAGAAAAAAATGGTCCTAGGGAGCCACACAAGCGAACAAGTTCCGCAAACAACAAATTAACTACATGGCTTGAATCATCAATTTTTTGACAAGGAATTGCATGATCTACTTTGGAAAACCTATCAACAAAACAAATATAGCATCACATCCATTCCTACTCCTATTCAACCCTAATACAAAATCCATAGGAAAATTGGTCCCAGGGGCTCCAGGTGTAGGTTAAGGACCATACAAACAGTACAGATGTGTGTGTGTGACTTGGCCTCTTGACACTTTAAACATCCATTAATAACCCCTAGCCACATCTCTCAAGTGAAGTTAATGAAAATGTTCTTGTAAAATGCTCAAGGTTTTGGTGACACCAAAGTGTCCCATCAATCCTCCATTGCGAGCTTCCCTTACCAATAACTCATGTGAAGAACATTTAGGCATAGATAATTTCGCATCACAATCCATCATCTTAACAAAACCTTTCATTTGGGGTAGTCTGTGTTAAACCATATATAGCACCAAAATAATCAACATTTTCATACATTTCATGAACATGCTCAACCCCCAACATTTTTGTGCTCAAGGTAGAAATCAAGGTGTATCTACGTAATAAAGCATCAGCAACAACATTATTTTTTCCTTTCTTATACTTAATCACATTAGGAAAAGTATCAATAAAGACAACCTAACTAGCATGTCTTTTACTCAAATTGCTTGGCTTTTGAGATGCTTCAAGGACTCATGATTGGTGTGGATCATGAACTCCTTAGGCCTTAGGTAATTTTGTCAAGTTTGCAATGCAACTAAGGAATACATCTCCTTGTCATACTTAAGTTCTCGCTAAAATTAGTAGTGGGCCTTCGAAATTTAGATGGAGCAAAGCACAATAAGATGCCTTTGACACCTTAAAACAAAATCTCACATGTGCACTCATCCTTTGCTTACCCGATTTTGGTAAAACATTTGAAATTGAGTGTGATACTTCTAATGTAGGTATTGGCGCGTGTTGATGCAAGAAGGACAGTTTGCTGCAAAGTTTAGCAGAAAGTTGAGTGGAGCCACCTTCAACTACCCCACCTGTGACAAGGAATTGAATTCCTTAGTCTATGCCTTGCAAACTTGGCAACATTATCTAAGACCCGAGGAGTTCGTGATCCACACCAACCTTGACTCCTTAAAGTACCTCAAAAGCCAAGGTAATTTGAGCAAAAGATATGCTAGGTGGGTTTCTTTTGTTGATACTTTTCCCATCGTGATTAAGTATATAAGGGGGAAAGAAAATGTTGTTGCCGATGCATTATCATATAGGTATACTTTAATTTCCTCCTTTAGCACAAAATGAGGGGGTTTGAACATATTCGTGAGATGTATGCAAACGATGATGATTTTGGTGGTAAACATGCATTAACTCACACTAGCCCAAATGAAAAATTTTATCAAGATGATGGGTTCTTGTACTATGATGGAATACTATTGGTGCCCAATTGTTCATTGTGTGAATCGTTGGTAAGGGAACCTCACAATGAAGGATTAATGGGACACTTTGGTGTCACCAAAACAATGAACACCTTGCAGGAACACTTCTATTGGCCTCATTTGAGGGGAGACATTTCCAAGATTATTGACTGATGCTGGAAGTGTTGGGAGGCCAAGTCACGCACATTCTCCTATAGTTGGTACACTCCTTTACCTATACCTCAATCCCCTTGAACTAATATTTCTATGAATTTTGTGTTGGGGTTGCCTAGGAGTAGGAATGGATGTGATTCTTTATTTATGGTTGTCGATAGATTTTCAAAATTGGAACACTTTATTCCATGTCAAAAAATCGATGATGCGAGCCAAGTTGCTAATTCTTTCTTTAGAGAAGTTGTATGCTTGCATGGGCTCCCTAGGACCATTATCTCTAATCATGAAGCTTAATTCCTTAATTATTTTTGGAAAACTCTATGGTGTAAATTGGGAACTAAATTGCTTTTCTCTATCATTTGTCGTCAATCAAACTTTGGGAACTTTGTTGCATGCTATTCTTAAAAGAAATTTGAAATCTTGGAGAAGAATGGTTGCCACATGTAGAGTTTGCATAGAATAGGAGTATAGACATTGCTGTACAATTTTCACCATTTGAGATTATGTATGGATTTAATCCTCTAACTCCTATGAATCTATTACCATTACCTAGTAGTGAACATGTTAGTGCAGATAACAAGAAGAGAGCTGAATTTGTAAGATACTTACATAAGAAGGTGCACCAAAATTTAGAACAAAGAAGACACAAACGACGAGCTAACAAGGGGTGCAAGAAGATCCTCTTTGAACCCACTAATTGGGTTTGGATTCATTTTAGGAAAGAGAGCTTCCAAAACAAAGCTACACCCTAGAGTAGATGCTCCATTTAGGGTTTTGGAAAGAGTTGGAGCCTACAAGATTGAGCCACCTGGTGAGTATAATGTTAGTGATATATTTAATGTTTTTGATTTGTCTCCATCTGATGTAGGTGATAAGGACCTAAAGTTGAAGGAACAACCTTATCAAGAGGACAGGAGTGATGAGGACATCTTAGGACGCGATCCCCTTAAAGTTGCCACTCGAACCTATCATAAGAGCAAGTGCCTACATGTTCAAGAATGCCTTTGCCCATTTGATGCTTAATTGGAGGTTTGATGACCACGAGCTAGGCCAAACTAGATTGATATTGAAGAATTCACAATCGAGCCAAAGTGGTGGTGATCATCTGTAGGAAGATGTGCTCTATAATTATGATGACCTAGGGATGCGATTGATCCCAAGATGTCACAATTGTAACTGTAGAATGCATGGAAGCAGGGGGCTCAATCTGACATAGTGAGTGCTCAATTGCACAGTGGGTAGGAAGTCTCATTTTGAGCCATTTTCAAAATTTGACCATTTGGAGCCTAATTTTTAGGGCCATCCCCTACCTAGTTTCTAGCTTGTACTCCCTTAAATACATTCATTACTCACTGAACAAGCAACCTTGGTTCATTAATGCATTGAAACTGTTCTCTCCTTTCCATTGCTTGTTCCTTGAGAGTTTGTGAGTGAATCAACAGTTTCAAGCTCAAATGAAATTGGATCATTTGGGCGTATTTCGAGGGTTCATGGCCAATATTTGTTAATGTGGTGTCCTCGACCTTGGCACTTGAAACATCTCTATTGTGTGAAGTACTTGTAACAGTGCTAGGGTGGTGCACTTTTGAGGTTCCCTCCTTGGGTGTCTCCTTAGGCTTGGTTGCAATGCTAAAGGTGGTCCGTCCTCCTTCCTAGGAAAAGTCCTAGTATCTATTGTGCTCGGCAGTGCTCCTTCCCAACCCCTCCTCTTAAGTTGTTTCTCAACCTTGATAGCCTTTAAAACCATCGCAACCAAGTTTACATAGCGTTGTAACTCAACAAGATCAGCTATGTCACAACATAACCCACTCAAAAACCTAGCCATCATGGCTTCCCATGATATGGACATCTTAGGACGGGATCACCTCAAGTTGCCACCCAGACCTATCACAAGAGCAAGAGCCTACACATTCAAGAATGTCTTTGCTCATTTGATACTTGATTGGAGGTTTGATGATCATTCATGCATGTTGGAAAGGTTCAATGATGGGTTGTGGCACCCAATTTTGACTTGGGAAGTTCAAGAAATGCTAAGGAACTCTGCAAGCACAATCCAGACCAACCTAGATTGAGCTAAGCCCCTCTAGATTGACATTGTAGAGTTCGCAATCAAGTTGGGAGGTGTGTGATCATTTTTCAAAAAATGAGCTCTCTATATTTACAATCACCCAAGGATGCAATTGATCGCAAGGTGTCATAATTGTTACTACAGAATGCATGAAGGCTGCACACTCGATCCAACACAGCAAGTGCTCAATTGCACAATTGGCAAGAAGTCTCATTTTGACCCATTTTTGAAATTTGACCATTTGGAGCCAATTTTTAAAGGATATTCTTTTCATTTCACTCTCCCCTAGGTGGTTTTGGCTTGTATTTCCCTTAAACACATTCAGTGCTACCTCGTAAAACAACTAAGTTCATTTTAATACAAAGAGTGTTCGCTTTTCTCTCTGTGGCTTGTTCCTTGAGAGTGTGTGAGTGAATCAACACCTCCAAGCTCAAGTCAAACCAGGTCATTTGGGTGTATTTCCGGTGGTTTGTGACCAACATTTGCTGGCGCGGTATTTGGTCTTCAAGTTGCATAATTTTGATTTGTTGTAAGGGTTTACCCCACGTGAAGTATGTTCTTGCTTGGTCAACTATTGTGCAATCTCACCGATTATCCTTTTATTTTCTTGATTCTTGTCTTTGTTAGCATTTTCCCTAAATTTGCCAAATTCCCCAACCATTTTTGGTCCTTGCTTCTACCGGTTCACATCATCCCAATCCTCTACCACGTTGGCCCTCATCATCAATAATTTCATCTCTTTGTAGTCATCTTTGGCACTCCGGGATCCATGGGTTAAACTTTGCAACCATTGTTATATGTCCCTATAGTAGTGTGATGGAATGAACCTCCTTCACAAGGCCACCTTCAATTCTATCCAAATTTGTATTAGTCTTTCACTGGCTCTCCTTTGGTTTGTCACTATATGGTCCCACCAAATCACTACATAATCAATGAACTCCACTATTTTCCAATTTTAGCCTTATCTCATTCATGTACTAATAGCAATCAAACACCATTTATGTCCTTCATTCCTGTTCAAGGTATAGCTCTAGGTTGGATTTTTCTTAGAATGGTGGCACCTTGAGCTTAGCACCCTTAGCTCATCTTTATCATCATTTGCTAGTCTCCCTCTTCGTTGTTGTGGGATCTCCTCTCTACTCATAGGCCACGTTCCTAATCTCTTGCTCGAGCACTGTGTGGCGACAGGCCATCCCAATCCTTGTGGCTTGGAAGGCTTCAACCCCCTCCAAGCTATCATGCATGCCTTCAACCATCTAGGATAATCATTGCATCTCACCCCTAATGGCCCCTCAAGCATTAACTTCATGTCGTAATTTTCTCCTGTTGATCTTGCTTGGCTACTAGACATGATGAAAGTAAATGGTGAAAATAAAGTGTGTGTGTGTGTGTGTGTGTGAGTGTATATATGTATGTACAATAGATAAGAAAATTTAAAAATCACTCAAGATTCTTACCGACCAACTCAATGCCACCTCAAATGATTCGGACTGATTCCTAGGCTCACATCCAACAAATTCAAGCAAAATGGTGTGCAAATCAAGAAATGGGCTTTGGGATCTATCTGGATGTAGTAGGGTTGATCTGGTATGAAGAAAACAGGAATGAGATTGATCTGGATGTAATTAGGAGTGTGCAATCATACCTTGGCACGTGAGCATGATCTTGGTAGAATCAGGTAGTGTGACTAATCAAGTGGTTGTGCAGTTGATTGTTAGGCTTAAAACAACAACTAGGGTTTTGCAAATACTTGGTAGTGCAGTTGATTGTTAGGCTTAAAACAACAACTAGGGTTTTGCAAATACTTGGTAGTGCAGTTGATCTGAGCCACTTTGGGATTGATCCGATGTATGGTCTGGGTAAAAATTTGTTTCCAAACAACAGAAAATTCCACAAAAATTCATTTCTTTCTCTCTTTGTTTTTGCATTGCTTTTTTGCTTTCGTTTTCTTTTCTTTTCTTCTGCCCCTTTTTTATCCAAAACAACACAAACTCCAAACAAATATCTCCAACACAAAATAACACTAATATCTAACACCAAAAATACTCAAAAAATTACCAGAAATTCGTCCAACAGCCCATATTTTTTTTTGTATTTTCGAAATTTGAAATAAATAGTGGTAAAAGATGGAGAAATAAATATAGAAAATATGGAGAAGACACAAATGGAACCCAACCTACCAACTGAGTTAAAAAACCCAACTAAGTTGGCTCTAGTGCCAATTGATGTGAAAGCGGAAGCAAGGATCAAAGGTAGTTGGGAACAAGGAGAAAATGCTAAAATGAAAAACCGATGAGATTACACAAAAATAAACAAACTAAAAGCTAACCTCACTTAGGGCTGAGCTTTACAACAAATTCATTTTTGGTAACCAAGGAACCAAATGCCACGTTAGAAAGTGTAGGCCACAAACCACTGGAATACACCTGAATGACCTGATTTGCACATGAGTTTGGCGCAATAACTCATATTCAAACAAGCAACGGAAAAGGTAAGAGAATATTCTATCAAGTTTCATTAAATGACAAAAAGTTTTTGTACAAGAGCCAAATGAATGTATTTATTGTTATAAGACATTACCCTAGAGTTAAAGTAGGTAAAATGACAAAAAAAAACCCTCCAAAAAGTGGCTCCAGTGGTCAAATTCAAAAAAGAAATCAAAATCTACATTTCCACATACTTCATGATTGATCAGGGGCAATCAGGTCCTAAGCTAGGTCGATCGTGTTTCCTCCAAACATCTTGTTTGGTGTTTTGGATTCGCAATTGCTTGACATCATGATCGATCACGTTCACCTGACTCGATCGGTTCCCACATGATCACAATGGCAAAACATTTTGATTTCCATCCAGCTGGTTCAGATCAATCTGGGCTGGTCTGGATTGCAATTCTAGACTCCATGAGTGACTTTTGAACCTCCCATGTTAGAATTTGATGCCACTTGCCATCCTTTGGCTCTCTAATTGTGTCCATGGGTCCTCCAAATTCCTAATTAAGCATGAAATGGGCCTCCTTGAACTTGTGAGCTCTTGATCTTGTAATAGGTTCGAGTAGCATATAAGGGGGTTCTCGGCCTTTGATGTCCACATCACTATTACCCACATGGTGGTGCATCATGTGCCTCAATTGCTTCTAGCAAGGACACTTCATGAATAACTATTCAAATAAACGGTTGACATACCCTTAAGCTTGGTGGCCGTGTGAAGTACAAAGCAATTACATCCATGAAGTTGGAACCATTCAAGAGGAGGGAAAATCCAAACAAGAAGAACCGAAGGCAAAGGATTAGGAGTTGAGGAAGTTGTGAAAAAGGCCATGACCAAAATATGAGTGGCGATTGAGGATGAACATGAGAGCTTGAGGACAGTATTTGAATGAAAGGTCGACCTTGTAGAGTTTCATGTGCATGAGGATCCATTTGACCGCCTAACATATCCTAATGTCAATCAACAAAAGCAAGGATCAAAAGTGGTTGGGAGATTTGGGTGAAAATTAAGGAAACAGAGACAAGGCAATGACCAAGAAAATAAAAGGATAATCGGTGAGATTGGACAATGATCAGCCAACCTCTATGAACCTCACATGGGGTAAATCCTTACAACAAATCAAGAATTTGCACAATTGGAAGACCAAACACCATGCTGGCAAATGATGGCCATGAAATACATCCAAATGACCTGATTTGACTTGAGCTTGGAAGTGTAGATTCACTCACACGCTCTCAAGGAACCAGAAATGAAAAGGAAAGAACCATTCTCAATGTGTTCAATGAACTAAAGTTATCGCACAAAGTGCAAATCAGTGTATTTATGGGTTATAAAACAAAAACCAGCTGGGGAAAGGGTGAAATGACGAAAATAGCCCTGAAAATTGGGCTCTAAGTGGTCAAATTTCAAAAATGGTCAAAATAAGACTTCCTACCTACTGTGCAAATGAGTGCTCACTGTGTCAGATCGAGTGCGCTACTTCCATTGCATTTTGTAGTTTTGATTGTCACCTCACGATCGATTGTGTCCCTAGGCTATCATAATTACAAAGGCCTATCATTACGTAGATGATCATGTCCCCTCCAGCTTGATTGTAGACTCTTCAATGTCGATCCAGGTTAGCTTGGCTTGATTGGGGCTGGTCTGGATTGTGCTTGCAAAGCTCCTTGGTATTTCTTGGGCTTCCCAAGTCAAAAATTGATGCCACATCCCATCCTTGGATCCTTCCAACTTGAATGCATAGTTATCAAACCTCCAATTAAGCATCAAATGAGCAAGGGTAATCTTGAACGTGTGGGCTCTTGCACTTATGACGGGTCGAGTGGCAACATGAGGCAATTGCATCCTAGGATTTCCACATCATTCCTCTCCTCTTGAGAAGGTTGTTCCATTAACCTTAGGTCCTCCTTATCATCTGCATTGAATGGAGACAAATCAAAATCATTAAATGTAGGAGTTGGTGGTAACTTCTTTACAATTATTACTCCTTGGAAGGGTTTTGATGATATTAAGATTAATGGTTGATATAGTAGACTTGCTTTAGCACCCACCTTGAATTCCAAATTGATGAACTTTGAGCATATATGTGATTTGCATGATCACTATGATGATTCTTGTGATTTGTATGCTATAGTTCATCTTCCATGTTGTGGAAATTTCTTTTCTTATGTAATAGCTTGTGCGACCTTGGACATTCATTGTATGTACTTATGGGAAGTTTGGAATTGCACTTACTTATCTATTACATGACATGTAAATCTTCTGGGATGTTTTGTATGCATTGAACTCTTGTGCAATTCTTGCAAAATTTACTCAAAAGCTGAATATTTGCATTTCATACATAGGGCACGTGCTTGTCAAAGTTTCGAGAATTTTACGTGCACCTTCACTTCTTGTGTAAAATTTGCCAAATTCTATTTGGAGTGTCATGTGGAAATTATTGGGATAATATTAGATGATCAAAATTTTGAGCATAATTGTCTAATGCATGATGTGGACATCTTCTTGAATGCTATGTTGGATTAGGATTGTTGTACACTTCTTAGCCTATTTTGTTTTGAAGACAAATGTTTGTTTATATTGTGTTGATGGGGTGATTGTTAGCCAATATTCATGGCATGTGATGTAATCCTAGACCTATTGGAGGTATTACAAAACTGAGGTATGGTATTTTTATTGTGCCTTATTAATTTTGAAGGGGGATGTTGAAGTTTGGCTTCAATTTTGAATTTGGAGTGGCCAAATTCATGAGGGAAGGTGCTGAATTTGCAATCTGGGCTACCTTAGATCGAGCTTATGGCCATCGGATTGACCTAGAGCATTTTGGGGCATTTGGGAGTCACAATCGCAGGGTACTCAATTGAGTGGACCAGCACAAGATCGATTTGGGTGAATCTTGATAATTTCTGCAATTAGGATCGCATGCCCTAGCAATCAAGTGCGAACATGGAAACGATAGATAGTACAAAATGGACAGATGATTGCACATGCATGGATTGCGGCCTAGATCAAGCGGACATGTCATGCTCGATCGCATGCTCAAGCTAGATCGACCGTGCTGCAAGTGGAAAGGCCAAATTTTGACTTCTTTTGAAATTTTCAACCGTTGGAGCCACTTTTGGAGGGCATTTTCATCATTTCCATTGCCATTCATCTAATGTGGATTGTAGCTCTCATACTTATACTTCCTCCCTTGCATTTGTAAAAAGCTTTTCAACCATGTAACTTGAAGTTTCTTCTTTCAATTTCCGTACCTTGTGCTTGGAGTGTTCTCAACACCCAAGCTCATGTATCAAATCAGGTCATTCGTCTTGCGTCTGGTGGTTTGTGGCCTACACTTGCTAGCATGGTGTTTGGTTCTTTTCTTACTTAGAGAAGGATTTCTTGTAAAGGTTAACCCTAAGCCAGGTTAAATGTTACTCGGTTGCTTCCACTGATTCACATCAACATGTTTTAACTAATTGGAGGGTTCAGGGGTTTGCATGGTTTAGATACTTTAGTGTCACCACAAGAGTGTTCTTCTTGCAAGATACTTGCAAAGGCTTAGGCTTAAGGAACTGTAGTCTGGAAGAAGTGTGAGTCCAAGATGGACGAGCATGAGGATGCAAGAAAGATAACTAAATGGGAGGTAGAGCTTGTAAAGTTCCATGAGTACGAAGACCCTTTGGAGGGACCCATCAATGTTGCACATGAGTTGAAAATTTTTGGGATGGAGGATTCTACTTTTGCTCCACCAACTAAGGTTTTTGAATGTCATGGCATTTCATTACATGAATCTTTGTTTGTGTTCAAGCATTCGATTTGCAAGGATGTGGAATTGAGGTCTAGGCAACATGATGTGGCCCCTTGGGATTTACAAGTTTGCCTTTGACCCTGGAGGACAAGACTATGAATTGGGGTAATTTGCCTTTAAGAGGCGGGGTTTGATGTGATCCTAGACCGATTGGAGGTGCTATAAAACCTAGGAATGATGTTGGGTCTTGCCTTGGTACTTTTAGAGGGGCCAAAAGTTGAAGTTTGGCTTCAACTTCGAGCTCACATCATGAATAAGCTAATATTATGGCTTCAATTTTAGGTTTGGAATGGCTAAGAAGATTGGAAGAAGGTTGGATTTGCAATCCAAGCCACCTCAGATCAAGCTAAGGGCAACCGAATCAAGCTAGGCATATTTTGAGAGTTTTCTATGATCACATGGGCATGGATCAAGCGAGACAAATGAGAAGACCAAAATTTGACCTTTCTTTTGAAATTTTAGCCATTGGAGCCCATTTTTGAGGGACTTTTTTGTCATTTCAGCTTGTATGTTTCAGGTTTGGGAATGTAGCACTATATATACTTCCTCCCTTGCATCAGTAAAAAAGCTTTGAACCATGTATTGAATTTGAATGAAGAAGTGTTCTTTTGGCCACGAACTACCGGAAGCAAGCCAAATGGCCCAATTTAATACTTGAGTTTTGGGTGTTGAATCACACAACACTTTCAACACAATGTATGGAGGAAAAGAAGAACAGAGTCTTCATTCAAAATTCATTTTCAAATATAAATAGTTGATTTTTTTTCATTACAATTGCAAAGGGAAGGTATATATAGTGCTACAAGCCCAAATCTGAAAAAAATTCAAGGTAAAATGGTGAAAATGCCCCTCAAAATGGTCTCCAACGGCTAAAATTTCAAAAGAGAGGTCAAATTTTGGTCTTACTGCTCATCGTGCTTGATCTGGAGGTCATCCTTCTAATTGTGCATGTGGTGTTAGGATTGATCCAGCTGTGATCCGTAGTGTGCGTGGTCGTTTGTCTACTTTTTATATTTATGATCACATGTTGTCGCGCTTGATCACAAGGGCACACAATTGTAAATACAGAAACTCCAAGATTGCACCTAGGTTGATCCAATTGTTATCTGGCATTTCCTAGGTCGCAAATCTAGCACCTAGTCCAAGTCCAAAATTGCAACCATTATTTCACCTTGTTCATGATGTGAGCCTAATTTTAAAGCCAATCTTTAACTTTTGACCCCTCCAAAAATACCAAGGCATGCCAATTCCTCTTGCCCCGGGTTTGAAGCACCTCTAATTGGTCCAAGATCATGTCAAATCCCTCCTCTTGAAGGCAGATTGTCCTCACTTCACTTTCTTGTCCTCTTAGGTCAAGTACAAGCCTACAAATCCCAGAGTTGCCATACCATGTTGATGTGAAAAGGCAAAAGCAAGGATTGAAAATGGTTGGAAAATTGGGGAGAATGAAGACAAGTAAAAACAAGGAAAAATCAAAGGATAAACGGCGAGATAGAATCCAAACCACTGAGTAAGAATGTGCCCACGTGAAGCAAACCATTACAACAAATGAGAATGAAAACAATCAATGAAATCCAAACAACCATATCGTGGAGTTGTTGACCATAAACCACTGATTTGATACTTGAGTTTTTGGAGATGGAGTCATTCAACACTCACAAAACACAAAGTATGGAAGGAAAAGAAGAAATCTTCTTTAGTAAATCTAGTACATGGTTCAACAGTTATCTTACAAATGCAAGGGAAAGGGTATTTAAAGTCCTACAACCCAAATATGAGAATACAAGTGAGAAATGATGAAATTGCCCCTTAAAAATGGGCTCCAATGGCTAAAATTTCAATAGTCTAAATTTGGCGTTCCTGCATGCAGCACAATTGATCTGATTTGACCACACAATCGACCACAACATGTCCACTTGATCTAAGCTGCTATCCGAGCATGTGCGATCATCTGTCCATTCTATATTGTCGATTGTGTCACTGTTTGCACTCAATCACAGGGGCATGTGATCGTAATTGTTGAAAACTTCAAGATTCAGCCAAGTCAATATTGTGCTAGTTAGGGATCCCTATGATCGTAACTCTAGAATGCCCTAAATGCTCCATGTTGATCTAATGGCAATATGCTCGATCTAAAGTGACCCGGATTGCAAATTCAGCCCTTTCTAGGTCTCCTTGGCCACTTCAAATCCAAAATTGAAGCTATGATTCGCCTTATTCATGATGTAAGCCCAAATTTGAAGCCTACTTCAATTTTTGGCCCTTGCAAAAATACCAAGGCAAGACCTGACATCATAACCCCGTTTTGCAATACCTCCAATAACCTGGGATCACATCACGTGTGGCCTAGGTTTCTATTTTGCATCCACACAAGTATAACACAAAGATACCAGCAATTAGCCATGAAAAAGGATGTGATGAGGCTCAATGATTTCAAATGGTTGGCACAAGTGAAATTCTTCATCCCAAGAATTCTCAACTTGAGTGCAGCACCAATGGATGGACATATTGGGGGATCAAATGAGTCCTCGTATGCATGAAACCTTAAGAACTCAACTGCCTTTCTTGTTTTCCTATACTGGTCCTCCTCCAACAAATTTCCTTCTAGACTGTGCATTCCCTAAGTCTAAAGTACTCCTACAAGAAAATCATTCTTGTGGTGACACTAAATTGTCCAGCCATGCAAACTCTTGAACCCTCCAATTAGTTAAAACATGCCATGGGTATTGGCTAATAATCATCCCATCAATGGAAGAGTTTTGGGTGTTGAATCACACAACACTCTCAACACAATATGAGGAAAAGAAGAACAAAGTTTTCATTCAAAATTCATTTTTAAAGGTTCATAGTTCATTTTTTTTCCTTACAATTGTAAAGGGAGGGTATATATAGTGCTACTAGCCCAAATCTGAAAAATATTCAAGCTAAAATGGTGAAAACGCCCCTCAAAATGGTCTCCAACAGCTAAAATTTCAAAAGAGAAGTCAAATTTTGGTCTTCCCGCTTGTCGTGCTCAATCTGGAGGTCCTTCTGATTGAGCACGTGGTGCTAGGATCGATCTAGCTGCGCTGCATAGTGTGCACGATCGTGTGCCCACTCTCTATATTTACAATCGCACATTGTCACACTCGATCGCATGAGCAGGTGATCGTAAATGCAGAAACTTCAAGATTGCACCTAGGTCAATCCGGTTGTTATGAGCTTGATCTAGCATGTCTCGAATCACAAATCCAGCACCTTCTAGGTCTTCCTGGCCACTCCAAGTCCAAAATTAAAAGCCATTATTTTGTCTTATTCATGGTGCGAGCCCATTTTGAAGCCAATCTTTATCTTTCAACCCCTCCAAAAATACCAACGTACGCCAATACCTCGTGCCCCAAGTTTGAAGCACCTCCAATCAGTTTAGAATCACATCAAACTACCTTAGTGGAGAGGCTGAGGTTGCTTTCTATTGCCCACCCTAAGTCATATTGTTTACAATAGTTGAATAATAGTGGGGAGGTGAAGGTGACAAAGAAGATGGTGTTAGCATTTAGTATTAGAGGGTATGCCGACAAAGTTTGGCGTGGCAAAGATTGGGAAAACAAAATTGATGAACTTGAACATACATTGACAATAATAAAAAGAAGAGATAACACATGATATACGTGGTTCGACTAACATAGCCTATGTCCATGGGCACAAATGGTATGTGTTTTATTTCTCACTCAGTCCCATTTGGTTTAAAAAATTCCTCCTTTTATTCTTTATTTTCAAACCATTGTCTTCCACTTTCTATTTACAGTCTTACATGACCGTGCCTATTGTTAACTAACAATAGTGGTCTTCTGTGGTTATCCCAATGTGAAGTGTATATTGCCTGACTCCTCTACTCTAGTCTTGGGATGAGGTGACTAATCCGTGGCGTGCCCAACTACTCTCATCTTATCCTGGTGCCTTGACTTAGTCTCCCATCCACTGCCCTCTCCCATAGGTGTGGGCTCCCCCTGTCTAGCCTAGCAAATGCACCTTCTTGCCTAGGTGACCTGGACTCTTCCGCCATACGACCCCCCCCCCCCCGATCAAATCGAGGATGTTTCCTTGGTTTAGATAAGGTCGTCTCACCTTCTAGGTCGGAATCTAAAAGACAAAAGTTACTGCAGCTTTTTGGCTCACATCTCTTCCCAATGCAGCTCAATTTTACTTATAAGTATTCCTTGCTAGAGACCTCCTCCATTTCCATCTTCAACCCTTATTTCGGCAATCCTCACCTCTCTCAACAAGGGTCAGTTCTAGCACCAACCCTTCTAGCTCAATCTACTCCAAACTTGCTAATTCCTATACTGGCCACCCAAAGGAGTTGAAAACAGTAATGGATCATATTGAAAGTCGGAGATTGATGGAGAAAGCATCAAAGGACCATCTAGAGGTTCTGGAGGAAGCACATATGATGCGAACTAGCGGAAGCACTAGATTGAAAGATGGTTGGGAAAATTGAGGGGGGGGGGGTGAAGAGAAAATAAAACAAGAAAATAACAAGGAAAAATCAAGGAAAAACAAAGACAAACGGAGAGATTGAATCCAAAGTATAGATTAAGAATGTACATCATGTGGGGCAAATCTCTACTACAAATGGAAGTGAAAACAACCAATGAAATCCAAAGAACCACACCCTAGATTCATTGGCCACCAGAAGCAAGCCAATGACCTAATCTGATACT
The DNA here is from genome assembly GCA_019155195.1 of Avicennia marina. Taxonomy (NCBI): domain Eukaryota; kingdom Viridiplantae; phylum Streptophyta; class Magnoliopsida; order Lamiales; family Acanthaceae; genus Avicennia; species Avicennia marina. The sequence goes on along the minus strand of CM032777.1, from coordinate 5,118,907 downwards.
TGAGTTTTGAAGGTTGATTCACTCAACACTCATAACACATAGAGTATGGAAAGAAGGAAGAAAAGTTCAATAACTTTAATACACAGTTCTTCATTCTTTATAAAATGAAAAGGGAGGAGTATTTAAAGGCTACAATTCAAAATATAAAAAATACAAGTCAAAATGACAAAAGTGCCCCTGAAATTTGGGTCTAATGGTCAGAAATTTAGGAGAACAGTCAAAATTGGCCTTTCTAGCTCATCACGCTCAATCTGGAAGTTCATTCGATCAAGCACAGGGTGGTGCCCTAGCTCAATTTGGCTGCGATCTATGTGCTTGCAATTTCCATCTCCACATCATGCTTGCAAGCTCCAGCGACTATAAATCCAAAACCCTCAAAACTGTCTCAGGTCGATCGCTCGCCCATTTTTTCAATCAAGTTTGCATTCTTCAACAAAGCTCTCAGCTCTAGCACAAGCTTCTTCCAAGCTTCATTTTCCCTAAATTGTGACCAACAAAAATAGCCCTATAGGAAACTTATCCTTGTAGTGACACCAAGGTGTCCCAACCATTCAAGATCATGAGCCAATTCAACCAATTTATGCCCAAAACATTAACAAGCAAATGCCCTACCTACAAAATGTAAATATTCACCTCTGCAGCCACATCGTTTGAAGGCTCAATAGACTAGGTAGCGACAATTTCCCTGTGAAGCTCACCAACGTCCACTGCTGCCTCCCTAAGGAACTTTTTGCCGCAAAAGGGGTGCAGATAGCTCCTTCTGTCACTTAGTCAAAAGTTTGAGTTGCTCTCTTCAATTTGGCTTTAGAAACCTCAACTTGCCTAGCTCTTTGGCCCCTATGTAAGGCCTCGTGAAACCGACACTCTGCATCTTCCAACTATTTAGCAAGGGCCTCTTTGGTAGGCATATTAGCTGCTGCGGATCCCACCTTGTTATAAGCTACGGCCCTAGTGAAGAGCGTCTTTAAAAACTCTTCTATAAGGAACACGTCGGCATGGTCAAAATGTTTCATGGATCCAAGGACAAGCACAACCTCATCTTTAAGAGACGAAATAAGATTGAGTGAGGCACTAGCTAACCTCTCACGCAGACTCGCCCATAGTCGGCAAAAGGAACTCCTTCTCATAACTTCGGAGGAACTTCTCTACTTTAAATATAGAAGCCACTGTAGGAGAAGGTGCTTTCTTGTTCTCTTTAAAAACACGAATTTCCTTAGTTCTGTAGTTATAAGTGGATTTGGCTTTGTGACAAGTTTATGGCTACCACAAGAACCCCCGCTACCCTCCACCTAAAAGAAAACAAAAAATGTTTTGGTAAACTAAAAAGGAAGAAAGGAAGAAAGGAATACAGCAAAGAGAAAAGTAACAAACCATCTCTTGGGCAAGATCCTTAACCGACTTTGGATAGTTGGAAAGTTTAGCTTCTTTCGGACTTAAAAGAGAAGGGGGTCTCCTAACTCTTTTCCAGTGATGATCCTCATTGCTGCTGGTGTTGTCATCTAGAATCTGCAAATACAATCTCTTTTCTGTAAGAACAGCTGGGACTTAGGTTCGTGAGGGGAATCCCAGACATTAGGAGACAAGCTTCCTATGTTAGGGACGCCTTCTTGAAAGGGAGTAATGCACAACTTCACGGAATGTTCTTCAAAGTAGTTCCTGTGAAATTTAGTCCACCACTCCATATAAGCCTTGAAGTGAAATTTCCTCACAATTGTTGGAATATGAGGAAAGCATGCCTTGGCCTACAAATCAGACAAGGTAGACACCTTCCAAAACTACAAGCCTTCCTCTAAAGAAGTCTCACAGACGTCACGTGTAAGAATTCTAGGAATCTTCTAATAGAATCCAAATTGGCAACTAAACCAATGCGGACTGTAAGACTCAATGGCAAATTGATTGCCTCGCCTCAACGGCAAATTCCCTTTGCTTGGTGACCATGATCTCAGTCCAACCAAAGAGTTCACCTTTATGAATTCTCCAATGTGCTTTACATGGATCATAATACCTAGCCCTACCTTTACTAGAATACACAATCATTTTTGGGCTATGTAATAAGTCTTAAAATAGTAGGTAGACCATGTATAGACATAATGAAGAGGAAAGGGGGAGCACACTCGTGAAGGCCTTTGGGAATGTGCTACTCTACCCAATCCTCAATAAATACTTGCAAGAATAAGAATAGCTAGGCTAACCTCCCTCCTAGTTACCATGATATTTGTTATCTTGAAGGTACTCTGACATACGAAACCAACGTTTGCAATGGGGAAAACAAATACACAAAGCCAACAAATAAGAAATGTCGCCAAGTAGGCCTCCGTTCTAAAATTCTCGCCGACATTGAAACATATGAAAGGTTCCTCATTAGTAGATAACCAAGGCCTATGAGTGTCAATCTCACCAAAAGGGTTGTACGTGGATCTAGGATGGCCTGTCTTTTCTCCTTTCGAGCTGGGGGTGCTGGGTACTTTACCTCATTTTTACACCAATAGCTAATCCAATCCTCAGAAGAAACTAAAGAAACCCAAGTGTTGTTTGAGTTTACCTAGAGCAAGTGATAAGCATGAAACAAATGCTGACAAGATTGAAGAATATATCTCTTCCCTTGCTCATTAGCACCCGTAAGTTGCTTTACACTAAGAATGACCTCATCATAAAATCTTCCATAAATTGGAAGACCCACCAAGTTCTGCAAGTCATAGAGGGACATGGAAACATCGTCGTAAGAGGTAAAGAGCGTATTACTAGAAGGACACTATGCCTCATAAATTGCTTGTAAAATATTTGAGTGATGATCAAAAGTAAAAAGCAAGGCATAAACCACATCAAAAATTTGAGCTATCTTTAGCTCATGTTCATACTAGCCAAGTACATCTTCTACCAACTCCCAATAGCCCTTGGTGAAGTAGAACTCGCTGGTGGACAAAAGAGCATCCCCCCATTTGGCCTTTCCTTCGACAATGCTAAGGCCTAAAGTCAACAGCAAAACTGACCTAATGGCATGATGACTGTAAGATCTAGTCCTCCAAAGTTTTGTTGAACCAAATTTCCCGAGTCCAATTATCCATTCAGTAAGGGATTGTCAACTTAGGCCAAGAATGACTAATAAGGGAAGTGTAAACAGTCTAAATTGTACCTTTCTCGATAAGATGACCCTCCTCATCAAGAATAACCAAGTGTTCCACGCCTAAGGAAGACATGTTGCTCTTGAAACGCACCATGATGATCAACAATGAAAAAGCAAGGAATGTTAGGGTTGAATTTTGGCAAACAAAGAGGTCCATGAATAAATAAAAGCTCTATCAAACTCAAAAAAAAAGCCCTTAAAAGAGCTAAGTAAAATCATTGAATTCCAAAGGGAGTTAAGACGCCAACAAAGCAAAACTTCGGGCCTCAATCCAATTTTAAAAATTCAAGCTTAAAGGGTACTCATGGGCAAGATTAAGCCTCATACTCAAAGACTTAAAAGTTCAAGCCTAAATAATACTCGGGGGCAAAATTAAACTTGGTACTCAAAGGCCCAAAAGTTCAAGCCTAAATGATACTCGTGGGCAAAAAATAAAAAATAAAAAATAAGCCTAGTACTCAAAAGTTCAAACGTTCAAGCCTAAATGATACTCTTGGACAAAATTAAACCTAGTACTTAAAGGCCCAAAAGTTTAAACTTAAACAGTATTCGTGGGCAAAAACAAAAAATTAAGCTTGGTATTCAAAAGCTTAAAAGTTCAAAGCTAAATGATATTCATGGGTAAAATTAAGTTTGGTACTCAAAAGTTTAAAAGTTCAAAACTAAATGATATTCATGGGCATCAAATAGCCATCGCCTGGGCAGAAGGAAGCCCGATGTTGCACCACTCCTCGCACTATTACTTCGGCTCTCCACCAAGTCACCGGTTAAACAGCTCCCACCATTGCACTGTCAGCTACGTCCTCAACCCCTTGTTAGCCAGGAACTCTATTTCACTATCACTGCTAGGGAAGAATATTAATGCATCTAGGGGCTCTGTCCGACAACATACAATTGAAGATGAAGGTGACAAAATTCAACCGAAGGCAGCAGGACGCAGAGGTAAGAGCTTGTGTGACAATGGCACCCAAACGGATGACGTGATGACATGTGCGTGCCATTGATATGCCTTCAATCCATGGAACAATAAAAAAAACAAAACAAAACGAAACAAGACAAAGCAGTAAAAACATAAGGAATAGAGGAACCCACACTCCTCAATTTGTTGCAGATAGCCTATGACTAAATCTTGTCGAGCAGCTATGAACACGGGCAGCTCATGAAATAGAGGGATCACCACAATTGGAAGAAACTCCAATGTAGTAGAAACGAAAGGCGAAAAACTGATCAATCTTTACTCATACAAGCGGTAAGGAGTGCATTAAACTACGTGTTTATAACGGTAGACTCAAAACCCAGTGGATATGGTTTTTCGTCAATCAAAATCCATTCCTATTTTGTGTTTATCTGCTTAGCTTTGGTAAGTTGCCGCTAGAAAAATAAAATCAAATTGATAGGAGACTACTGGTTTGAGTTATTGTTGACACATATCACATCAAGAAGGGGAATGCCACTATTTGAAGGAATTTGCAGAGGTCTTCAAAGTTTGTATAGGAATCAAATTGGACACGTGCCCCTAAATTAAATAAAACCATTTGGGAAAGGATTGAATAAACGAGAGTAACACTTACATAGGCTTGAGAGTCCGATGGGCCAAAGTGAATTCAAATTCGGTTAACCGCCTATAACTAAAATGTGGGCAGAATATTGAGTGGCCCAATGCAAAGCCCATCCAAGAAATGGAATCCCTAGAGAGGGGAAAATAAAAAAATAAAAAAATAAACAAAAATACTCATTCAAAATCAAGTTTCTCATGAACAAGTCTTGAGGAGCATTTGTAGACACATAAATTTTGTGTCCAGTTAAATTATGCCACGTGAAAAATAGAGTAGTAAAATATTAATTAAATCAATCTTTATTTATTTATTTATGTAGGAATTTAATAAATATAATTCCCAAAATAAATAAATAAATAATTGATTATTTTAATGGACCAATCAAACGGAGCAAAATAGTAAAATCCTGTTAGAAGTTGGAGAGATGAAGACTCTATTGAACTGCTAGATAGGGTCCAAGTTGTGACAACCAACGAGATTGCGCCATGTCAACAAAATGATGTAGCCACTCTATCTCTCCTCCAACAATAAATTGGGGCCAAACCCCATTGAAAGGAGGAGAAAAAAAATTAGAGAAATGAAGCAACTGAAGGCTTGAAACTCTTTAAATTTTCTTTGGAATCCTGAGTCTTTATCCAATTCAAGAGGTTCGGCATCAAGTTTCACGTGTTCTTCATCAAATCAAGATGTTCGTCGTATTCTTCACCAAATTTAAGACGTTCTTGGTCAAAGGCTCCAAATTTAGCATTTGATCCAAGACCATGGTGCTAAGCCCTAAGATCAGTGTTACTAAGGCCTAATAACTCTCAAAAAAGATCAAAACACAAGCCCTTTCCTTGAAGATTGTTCAAGTTTTAAGCCAAGCATTCTTGAAGGAAGAATCAGAAGATTAAAGTTAGAGAATGGAATCCAAAAAATTCAGTTTGATCCAAATTTATTCGATCTCACATAAGTTTTCTTGTTATTTAAAAAGTTTTTCCTACAATAGCACTGACATTGTACTTACCAAACAGCTCAATTTTGTAGGCGTTGTCTCCAACTCTTTCCAAAACCCTAAACGGACCATCTCCTCTAAGGTGTAGCTTTGTCTTCCTTTGTTGTGGGAACCTCTCTTTTCTAAAATGAACCCACACCTAATCACTGGATTCAAAGAGGATCTTTTGCGCCCCTTGTTAGCTCGTCACTTGTATTGTTGTGTTTTTCACTCCAAATTCTAGCGCACCTTCTCATGTAAGGATCTTAGAAATTTAGCTCTCTCTTTGCCATTTGTACTAACTACATCACTACTATGTAATGGCAACAAATCCACGGAGTCAGAGAATTAAATCCATGCACAATCCCAAGTAGGGAAAATTTTGTGACTGTGTATGCTTCTATTGTATTCAAACCCTATGTGTGACAAGCATTATATCCAAGATTTCAAATTTCTTTTAAGAATAGCATGCAAAAAAGTTCCCAAGGTTCAATTGACCACTTCGATTTAGCCTTCAGTTTGGGGTTGACAAGCAGTAGAGAAAAGCAATTTAGTGGCCAATTTACGCCAAGAGGTTTCCAAAAATAACTAAAGAACTTAGCATCACGATCAAATACAATGGTCCTTGAGGCCTCATGCAAGTGTACAACTTCCCTAAAGAACAATTAGCAACATGGCTTGCATTATCAGTTTTGTGACATGGAATAAAGTGTGCCATTTTTGAATACCTATCAACAACAAATATAGTCATTCATGTCCATTCCTACTCCTAGGCAACCTCAACACAAAATCGATAGATATAACAGTCCAAGGGGTAGGGTATAGGTAAAATAGTATACGAACCATAGAGGTATGTGCATGACTTGGCCTCTCGGCACTTAAAGTATCAGTCAATAATCTTGAACACATCTCTTCTCAAATGAGGCCAATAGAAGTATTCCTGCAAAGTACTCACTATTTGGGTGACACCAAAGTGTTCTATAAATCCTCTATTGTGAGCCTCCCTTACCAACAACTCACGCAACAAACAATAGGGTATACATAATTTTCCATCATAGTACAAGTACCCATCATCTTTATAAAATTTCTCCTAAGGGTAATGTGAGTAAAGGCATAATTATCACCAAAATCATTATCATTTGCATACATCTCACGAATCTATTCAAACTCTATCAATTTTGTACTCAAGGTTGAAATTAAGGTATACCTACTTGATAAAGTACCAAGAACAACATTTCTTTCCCCTTTTTATACTCAATCACATAAGGAAAAGTAGGAACAAAGGAAACCCACCTAGCATGTATTTTGCTCAAATTGCCTTGGATTTTGAGATACTTAAAGGGCTCATGGTCGATATGGATCACAAACTCCTTGAGTCTTAGGTAGTGTTGTTGGCAAGTTTACAAGGCCCAAACCCAGGAATACAATTTCTTGTCATTAGTAGGGTAGTTGAGAGTGGCTCCACTTAAATTTTCACTAAAGTATGCAATGTGCCATCTTTCTTGCATCAACAAGGCACCAATACCTACACTAGAAGTATCACATTCAATTTCAAATGCTTTACCAAAATCGAGTAAGCAAAAGATGGGTGCACGTGTGAGCTTTTGTTTTAAGGTGTCAAAGGCATTCTGTGTGCTTTACCCCCATCTAGATTTCTTATTTCAGTTGATCATGACGGTCAACTGGGCAGAAACTATACTAAATCTTTCACATAATAGAACTAGTCAATCTATGGAAACCCCTAACTAATATGATCCTGGATCAACTGGAGGTGCTATTAAACCAGGGTATGATGTTGGGTCTTGCCTTGGTATTTTGGGAAGGGCCAAGAGTTGAAGTTTGGCTTCAAATTCAGGCTCACATCATGAATAAGGTAAAATTATGGTTTTAATTTTGGGTTTGGAATGGCCAACGAGCTTGAAAGAGGGATGGATTTGAGATCCGGGCCACCCCAAATCGAGCTCATGACAACTAGATTGACCTAGACATGTCTTGGGCGTTTTAAGCATTTACCATCACATGGGCATGTGATCAAGCGTGATGATGCATGATCAAAATATAGAAAGTTGGCAGATGACCACACCCCACTTTAGAACGCAATCACATTAATCCTTACACCACGCGCTCGATTGGAAGGATCTCTAGATCAAGCATGATAAGTAGGAAGACCAAAATTTGACCTTTCTTTTGAAATTTTAGCTGTAGGAGCCCATTTTTGAGGGGGCATTTTCGTCATTTGGAACCTGTTTCTCAAATTTGGATTGTACCCCTTATAAATGCCATTCCCCCTTGCATTTGTAACATAACCTTTGAACCATGTAACTTGAAAATTTATCTTTGAGTGAAGAAGTTTCTTCTTTCAATTTCCATACTTTGTGTTTGAGTGTTTGGAGTGATTTAAACACTTGAGCTCAAGTATCAAATCGGGTTATTTGGTTTGCTTCCAGTGGTTCGTGGCCAACAATTGCTGGTGTTTAGTCTTTCGATTGTATAATTTTTGATTTGTTGCAAGGCTTGTGTAGGGTTCGTTCTTGCTTGGTTGATTATTGTACAATCTCACTAATTATTCATTTATTATTCTTGTTACCTTATTATTATTTCTTCACAAATTTCCTCAAAATTTCCAACCATTTTCAATCATCGCTTCTGTTGATTCACATCAAAGTGATATCAGAACCAACTTAGTCATGTTTCTAAATCTAGTTGGTTGGTTGGATTCCATATATTGTATTCGTCATATTTTTCATCAACGTCTCCCATCCATTTTCTTAAAAAAATTCGAAATTTCAAAAAAACAACTCTGGAGGTGTTGTTGAAAAATTTAGCTATTTGTGGGACGAATTTTATTGAAGATATTTGGTGGTATTTGTCGGAAAATATTTGTGAGTTGTGGTATTTTTTCCAGATTGCATACACACACACACACACACACACATATATTTGGAACTTAATTTGTTGGAAATATTGTGCTATAATTGTTGGCAATATTTAGTGTTGAAGTTGTGTTCGTATTTTGTAGTTGGTGTTGGAGTATTGTGTTGTTAAAGGCTTGTGTTTGAAAAAGAAAAAGAAAAGAACAAAAAAAGTGAATGCAAAAAAGAAAAAAAGAAGAAGGAGAAAAGGACAGCATCTTGAACAAGTTGATGGGTGAGCAATCAACCTAGGCGTGTTTTGAAGGTTTTTGGATTTTATGATCGCAAGGGTGCATGATCATAAAGACAAAGGCAAGAAGTACAATCACGCACACATAGATTGCAGTCAGATGGAGCTAAGACACCACGTGCTCGATCGGGTAAACCTCCAGATCCAGCACGACGAGTAGGAAAGACCAGATTTTGACTTCTTTTGAAATTTTCAACCATTGGAGCCACTTTTAGAGGGTAATTTCATCATTTCCATTGCATTTTATCTGATTTGGATTGTAGCTCTTACATATACTTCCTCCCTTGCATTTGTACATGACAATTAAGAACCATGTATTGAAATTATTGAAGAAGACTTCTTCTTATCCTTCCATTCTTATGTGTCGTGAGTGTTGACTAATTCAACCTCCAAAATTCAAGTATCAAATCGGTTCATTCAGCTTGCTTCCAATGATTCATAGCCAACATTTGCCAATGTGTTGTTTCGTCTTCCTATTATACAATTTTCAATTTATTGCAAGGGTTTGCCCTATGTAGTGTACATTCTTGCTTGGGTAAACATTGTCCAATTTGATTGATTATCCTTTTATTATTTTGGTTTTAGTTTTGTTCCCCTTTTCCCTCAAAATTTCCCCCATTTCTCCAACTATTTTCGATCCTTGCTGCCACTGGTTCACATCAAGTGGTGTCAAAGCCAATTAATTGAGTTTTTAAATTTGATTAGTTAGTTAGATTCCGTACTTGGTGTTTTCTATATTTTATCCTTTTTATATCTCCATGTTTTCCTTTCTTATTGAAAATTTTGAAAATTCCAAAAATAGAAATATTGTGACTGTTTAGATCTTATCTTGTTAAGAATGTTGTGTTATTTTTTGTTGGAAGATATTTGTGTTGAAGCGGTGGTTTTTTGTTATTGGTATTAAAGTTTTTTTTGGAGTTGTGGTGGTGTTGTGGTATTGTGTTTGAAGAACAGAAAAAAGAACCAAAAAAAAACGAAAAGAAAAGAAGATGAAAAAAAAGTCAGTTAAAAAAAAAGAAAAAGAAAAGAAGAAAATTGGTAGAGTTTATGCTGTTGGGAGTTGTTTGGGACAAAATTTTCCTGCAACCTTGCTATTGGATCGATCTTGAGTGACTTCAGATTGAGCGTGACATTAGAATTTGTCCCAACCGCATTCCAGTTCAAACATCGTGATTGATCACACCTCACACCACTTGATTGCACTGCATTGTAGGACGAGATTTCCTCAAATTGCCACTCAAACCTATTACAAGAGCAAGGGCTTGCACGTTCAAGAATGCCCTTACCCTTTGATACTTAATTGGAGGTTTGATGACTATTTAAACATGTTGGAAAGCCCCAAGGAAGGGATGTGGCACCAAATATTGACTTGTGAAGCCCAAAAGGTACCAAGGAGCTTTGCAAGCACAATTTGGACTAGCGTTGATCGGGCCAGGCCAACCTAGATTGACATTGATGAGTTTTGAAGTTGACACGGATCACGATCAAGTGGGAGGGGATGTGATTGATAGGGAAATAATAGGCATTCTGTATTTGCAATTGCATGGGGGTGAAATTGATCGCAAGGTGATGGATTGTAATCACAGATTGCAATGCAAACAACGTACTCAATCTAGAACAATGAGTGCTCGCTCGCGTAGAAGGCTAGAAATCACATTTTGACCCATTTGAAACTTTGACCATTGGCAACCCAAATTTCATGGGTATTTTTGTTATCTGGCCCCTCCCTAGATCTAGGCCTTGGCTTGTAATTTCTTAAATACATTCATTGAGTCTTGTACAACTTGGTTAATTCAATGCATAGAGAATATTCCCTCCAACTTTCCTTGCTTGTGGTTGTGAGTGTGAATGAGTTTACACTTCCAAACTCAAGTCAAATTGAATCATTTCGGTGTATTCTGGTGGTTCATGGTCTATATTTGATGGCGTGGTTTTTGGTCTTCTGGTTGTATAATTTTTAATTTGTTGCAAGGGTTTACCCTATATGAGGTTCATTCTTGCTTGGTTGATTATTGTAAAATCTCATTGATTATCCTTTTTTCTTGGTTATTGTGTTTGTTTTGATTTTCCTTAATTTTCACCTAAATTTTCCAACCATTTTCAATCCACACTTCTGCTGGTTCACATCAGTAGTATCAGAGCCAACTCAATTGGATTTCTAAATCCAATTGCTTGGATTCCATATTTGGTGTTTCCTATATTTTATCCTTTTTATTTTTCGATTTTTTCCTATCTTGTTGAAAAATTCGAAAATTCAAAAAATATAAATATTGGGGTTATTTATTGGAGTTGTGGTGTTGAGGTATTGTGTTTGAAGAAGAGAAAAAGAACAAAAAAAAAAAAGAAGAGAAACAAGAAGAAAAGAAAAGAAGTAGAAAATTCAGTACAAAAAAAAAAGGACAGAGAAAGAAAGGAGAAAAATTGGTGAAGTTTTGTTGTCGGGAGTTGTTCAGAATTAAAAAAAAATCGCCCTACCATACTTTCGGATCAATCCCAAGAGGAGCCAGATCAAATGCAACATCAGATTTTCCCCAATCTCACGTTGTTTTAGCTTTGTGATTGATTGCACGTATACTTGCTCGATCACACAATGTAAATTCGCCAGGATCAGGTGCTAAGACTCGATTGTGCACATGTGCCTTTCCAGATCGATTGCCCTACCTTTCTTCCACCTAAGATCGATCCTTTTGCATAAGGATCGGTTCCACAGCCCAATTTTCTTAATTCCACATCATTCACATGCATTTGCAGGGTTTTGAACTTAGGAATCATTTCGAATCATCTATGACTACTTGATCATGTCCCCTTCAGCTCGATTGCAAACTCTTCAATGTCAATTTAGGTCGGCTTGGATTGATCAGGGCTGGTCTAGATCGTGCTTGTAGAGCTCCATGGTACCTTTTGGGCTTCCTAAGTCAAAATTTGATGCCACATCCCACCCATGGGCCCTTCTAACACGTACAAATGGTCATCAAAACTCCAATTAAACATCAAATGGGCAAGGTCATTCTTGAACGTAAGGGCTCTTGCTTTTGTGACTGGTCTAGGTGGCAACTCGAGGGGATCCCATCCTAGGATGTCCACACATTCCCCTCCTCTTGAGAAGGTTATTCCATCAACCTTAGGTCCTTCTCATCAACTACATCGAATGGAGACAAATCAAAGACCTTAAATGTAGCACTAACATTGTACTCACCAAGTAGCTCAATTTTGTATGCATTGTCTCCAACTTTGTCCAAAACCCTAAACGGACCATCTCCTATAGGGTGTAATTTTGTCTTTCTTTGTTGTGGGAACCTCCCTTTCCTAAAGTGAACCCATACAAATCACCGGGTTGAAGCAAGATCTTCTTGTAGCCCTTGATAGCTTGTCTCCCGTATTATTGTGTTCTTTGCTCCAAGTTTTGGTGCACCTTCCCATGTAAGGATCTTACAAAATCAGCTCTCTTCTTGCCCTCTACACTAATTTGCTCATTACTAGATAATAACAACAAATTAATAGGTGTTAAATGATTAAATCCATACACAATCTCAAATGGTGAAAATTGTGTGGTTGTGGCAAACTCTACGTGCGGTAAACATTCTTCCCAAGATTTCAAATTTCTTTGAAGAACACCATGCCACAAAGTTCCCAAAGTGCGATTGACCACTTTGGTTTGGCCATCGGTTTGGGGATAACAAGCGGTGGAGAAAAGCAATTTAGTTCCCAATTTATACCATGGTTCCAAAAATAACTAAGGAATGTAGTATTATGATCAAAAACAAAGGTCTTAGGTACGCCATGCAAGTGTACAACTTCCCTAAAGAACAAATTTGCTACATGGCTTGCTTCATCAGTTTTGTGACATGGAATGAAAAGTGCCATTTTTGAGAATCTCTCAACAACAACAAATATGGCATCATGTCCATTCCTACTCCTAGGCAACCCCAAAATTCATAGACATATTAGTCCAAGGGGCTTGGGGTATAGGTAAAGGAGTGCACAAAGTTTAGTGGTGTGTGCATGACTTGGTTTGCTGACACTTCAAGCACTGGTCAATAATCTTGGACACGTCCCTCCTTAAATGAGGCCAGTGAAAGTGCTCCTGTAAAGTACTCATAGTCTTGGTGACACCGAAGTGTCCCTCAATCTTTCATTGTGAGCTTCCCTTACTAAAAACTCATGAAATGAACAATTGAGCACACGTAATTTTCCATCATAGTATAAGTACCCATTATCTTGAAAAAAGTTTGAATGAGGAGTAGTTTGAATCAAGGCATGTTTATCACCAAAATCATCATCATTTGCATATATCTCATGAATATGTTCAAACCCCACCAATTTTGTCCTCAAGGTGAAAATTAAAGTGTAGCTATGTGATAAGGCATCAGCAACAATATTTTCCTTTCCTTTATTATACTTAATCACATAGGGCAACATATCAACAACAAAAAAAACCCCCCACCTAGCATGTCTTTTGCTCAAATCACCTTGGCTTTTGAAGTACTTCTAGGACTCATGGTGTGTGTGGATCATGAACTCCTTGGGCCTAAGGTATGTTGCCAAGTTTGTAAAGCCCAGACCAAAGAATACAATTTCTTGTCAAAAGTAGGGTAGCGAAGGGTGGCAACACTCAACTTCTCACTGAAGTATGCCACAGGCCATCTTTCTAGCATCAACACAACACCAATACCTACACTAGAAGCATCACACTCACTTTTAATTGTTTCAAGAAAATGGGTAAGCAAAGAATGGTTGCACACGTGAGCTTTTTTTTTTAAGTTGTCAAAGGCATCTTGATGTGCTTTGCTCTATCTAAATTTCTCATTTTTCTTAATCACAACAGTCGTTGAGGTAGTTGTGCTAAAATCTTTCACAAAGTAGTGGTACAAGCTAACCATGTGGTAGCTCCTAACCTTTCTAATAGATTCAGGCATGAGCCATTCTTGAATGGCTTTGATTTTCTCCTCATCAACATGCATTCCCTGCAAACTAACAAAAAACCCCAAGTTCATCAACCGTATGAATGTACTAGGGGCATTAGTAAGACCAAAAGGCATAAAAATCCATCCATATAACCCAAATTTAGTTATAAATGCCGTTTTCCATTCATTCCCTTTCCTCATTCTAAATAGATGGTATCCACTTTTTAAATCAATTCTAGTGAATATACTAGCACGATGCAACTCATCCAAGCGGAGAATAGTATAGTGCTACTTTACTGTGATGGCATTTATGGCTCAACAATCAACACACATTTGCCACTTACCATTCCTTTTGGGCACAAGTAGAACTGGTACAGTGCATAGGCTTATGCTTTCTTGAACCTACCCTTTTTCTAGCAATTCTCTTGCTTGGCATTGTATCTCTTTGGCCTTTTATGGGTTCACCATATAAGTGGGTCAGTTTGGAATTGAAGCTTCAGGCACTAAATCAATTTGATGCTCAAGTGGGAGAAAAGGGCGGAAATTGAGTTCGATTGGTGTTGGACTCCTCCTTCCTCTTGGGCTCTCCATGCTTGGACCATTAAACGAACTTCAACTCTTGGCACCAAACGACCACCAACTCCTTAGCTTTCAAGTGATCAACAACTTTTGATCTCGAAATTACAATTGCATCACGGAATACGATGGAAAAATAATTCCTATTTTACTTTAGAAAGAACTTGGACTTATGGCATTACAACCCATGGAAAATAATTTATTCATCTAAAAAAACCAAAACCAAAATAATAAAAATCCTTCCATATGTGTCCTAAGACCATAAGTCATCCATATATCCATAAAACAAAAATACTTGGAACAATCATTTTATGACTTACACAACCATGCCTTTGTTCTTGTTTGTGGAAACTCTTTTTCCAATGTTCAGGAATTGAAAAATCATCTAAACAGCACCTGTAGCCCTCCATGTGGTTGCAGGAACAGTTCCCACAGTAGTGATTTGTCCCGACATGGCCAAACAACTTAATGTGACAAAGAACACTTCCCTGTTGCAAAAGGCTTTAGTGAAGCCATAGGACACGACACATTCTATAATGTGTCATATCCTTGCTCCATGACCGTGAGATGTGATCTCATGGCTGCACCCTCTTGTCTCATAGCCGCCAACCTAGGTAGTGGGAATTACATAACTCTCACGCTTAGGTTCGTAGTCACGAGACCTAATAGTGCAGTGGCCCTACTTCTTTCTTGTTCACTACGACATGATTTTTCTTGCTTGTTTCTATTCTCAAAAGAGAAACTAACATAAATCTTAAAATGAGTGTATCCTTATACATTTATGCAAGGACAAGTAGTGGCTCTGATACCACTATTGGGTTTCGTTGGGTATAGAATAACAAATTTTACAAACTTTAATCACAAAAAAATCAAAGAACGTGGTGAAATGTAAAATCCCAACCCAGTCCACTTTTTGTTGCGTAAAACATATAAACATAAATTTCAAGATAGTTGCATAGATGATTAACCTAGAATATAATTTCTGTAGCTTCCGTCTATGCTCCAAAAGCTGCAATAAAACCCTAACTTCTAGTTTGCCCACATGAACAAGTTATTGGCTATGGCTCTCCAACAAAACTCCAAAACTCTTTTGTGAAATCTTGCAACTCTTTCCTAAGAGAAAACTGATAGAGGCTAGTAACTAATTTTTGTCATGTGAAAGTGGTGAATAGCATCCAAGAGAATAGTGCTTTTGGAACTCTTCCAAGTGATTTATTCTCAAGATACAATCCTATTTATATACACCTAGGACTTGTGGAATGGGCTCCATGGGCTTTCAAATTAAACTTAAAATTAATTCAAGCCCATCTGATGTGATCCCAGACCTATTGAAAGTGTTGAAAAATTAGGGTATGATGATTTATTGTATCTTGTTATTTTTGAATGGGGGCAAGTATAAATTCGGATTCAAAAAAATGGGCTAAATTAATGAATTAATTGGAATTTTGTGTTTGGAAGATGCCAAAAGATGAATTATGGCTTTAATTTTGAATTTGGAGTGGCCAAAAAGACTTGGAAGGTGCTAGATTTGCCATCCAGGATGCGAGCCCTCATGATCGTAAATCCTTGCATGACAATCCTAAATCCTTGCAACGAGATGAAGATCGCAATGAGATCAATCCTTGCATGATGCAAGCGATTGAATGGACCTGCAGATCAAGCATGCTGGGCGGGAATGACATTTTCAGACCTAAAATTTTCCAATTTTGAATGTTGGAGCAACTTTTTTAAGGGTATTTCAATCATTTTGGCTTGTACTTCAAATTTTGGACTTGCAGCATTATAAATTCCCCTTCCCCTTGCATTTGTAAAAAGCTTTCAACCATGTAATTTGAAATTTCCCTTCAAATGAAGAATTTCTTTCAATTTCCATACCTAATGTTTGAGCGTTAAGAGTGATTTCAACACCTGAGCTCAAGTATCAAATTAGGTCATTTAACTTGCTTTCGGTGGTTCTTGGTCAACTCTTACCGGCGTGGTGTTTGGTCATTTGGTTACTCGGAAATAGATTTGTTGTAAAGGTTAACCCTAAATGAAGTTAATTGTTATTTAGTTTATTTTTGTGTAATCTCACTAATTATCCTTTTATTTTTAAGGTTACTATCTTGTTTTCCATTTTTCCATAATTTCCCCCAAATTTCCCAACCATTTTTGATCTTTGCTATCGTCGGTTCATATCAAAGTGGTATTAGAGCCAACTTAATCGGGCTCCTACATTCAGTTGGGTGGTTGGATTCCATTTTTTGTGTTCTCTATATTTTGTACATGTTATTGCTTCATCTGTATCCATTTTCTTAAAAATTTGAAAATTCAAAAAAATAAAATAATACAAAAATAAATCTCCTGGCTAATTGGGGACGAATTTCTAGAGATTTTTTAGTAATTTTGTGGTGTGAAAACTTGGTTGCATTGGTTAGAATATTGTTGTTGATATAATTGTGGAAGAATATTAGTGGGAGTATTTTGCGCTATTTGTGCTGGAATATTTGTTGGTGTGTTATTGGAAAATTGTTATTGGAATCTTGGGTGGATTTTGGATAATATCTTGTAGGATGTTGTGTTGGAGTATTGTGGGGGTATTGTGTTTGAAGAAGAGAAGGTGAAAAAAAAGAACAAAAGAAAGACAAAAGAAAAGAAAACATGAAGAAAAGAAGTTGAAAAAAATTAGTAGGAGAGAGAGAGAGAGAGAGAGGAAAATTGGTGAAGTTCTATTGTTAGGAGTTGTTTGGGACCAAAAAAGAAAAATCGCCAAACCTTGGTATCAAAAAAGTGTGCTAAATTAATGAATAAATTGGACTTTCATGTTTAGAAGAAGCCAGGAGATGAATTATGGCTTTAGTTTTGGATTTAGTGTGGCCAGGCAAACCTAGAAGCTGCTGGATTTGCGATTCAGGATACGTCAAATCAAGCTCATGGCAACTGGATGATCTAGGCACAATTTTGGGGTTTCTAGATTTACGATCATAAGGGCTCATGCCTTTGTGATTGACATTGTAAGATGGACAATAGATGATCACAAGACAATAGATCGCAGTGTGATTGATCCTTGCATGACGTGATCGATTAGATGGACCTCTAGATTGAGTGCAACGGTCGGGAATGACATTTTTGGAACAGAAATATTCAAATTATGGATGCCGTAGCCACTTTTCAAGGGCATTTATGTCATTATAAATACCCCTTCCCCTTGCATTCGTAAAAATCTTTCAACCATGTAACTTGAAATTTCTCTTTCAATTAAGAAGTTCTTCTTTCAATTTGCATACTTTGTGTTTGAGTGTTTGGAGTGATTTTATCACCCAAGTTCAAGTATCAAATCAGGTCATTCAACTTGCTTCTAATGATTCGTGGCCAACACTTGCCGACGTGGTGTTTGGTTCTTTGATTACTCGGAAATATATTATTGTAAAGGTTAACTATAGGTGAGATTAACTGTTATTCGATTTATTTTTGTGTAATCTCACTGATTATCTTTTTATTTTTGTGGTTATTGTCTTGTTTTCCATTTTCTCCATAATTTTCCCTAATGTTCCAGCCACTTTCGATTCTTGCTTCTGCTAATTCACATCAAAGTTAAATTAAGGGAAGGACCCCATCCATTTGGTTTAAAAAGCTTAAGCTATCCAGTCCTATTGTAATCCTCCTTATAACCCAGCCCAGACCCTGGCGGTAATTTGATCCACACCTTCTAGATTTGTGGGACATATTCCTCCCTTACAAGGGCAAGGTCAAATTATCTCCCTCCTCTTGGAGTAAGGTTCATCCTTAAACCCAGTCATAGGGGGACTTGAACCCCCAACCTAAAGCTCTAACCACAAATCAAGGGAAGGGCCCCAACCATTTGGTTTGAAAAGCTTAAGTTGTCCAATCCTAGCGTAATTCTCCCTACAACTCAGCTTAGGCCTAGGCGGTAATTTGACCCACACCGCTAGACCCACGGGACATACCCCCCCCCCCCTCACAAGGGCTAGGGTGACTTCACATCACCATCCACCTTTAATTATTAATTACATTAATAAATAAGTCTATTTGAATTATCTCCTTCAATTTAATTAATCTTATTAGTTAAATAAAAGGCCTATTATGTTTTCAATTAATAATTTCCATTATTAACAAATATAATAGGTACAAAAATAATTCTTTTATGCCATGTCTCTTTAATTTATTTAATCCATTAATTAAATTAAAGGCTCATCCTATTTCTAATTAATGATCTCATTATTAACAAACATAATGAGAGATAAATTATTGCAATTTGGTGCAATATAATTGCAACCAAATTAAGTTTACCATGAGACTTCTCAAGCCTTGTGATCACTACTTTGCAAATACCTCATGCCATTATCTTGTTCTTATGTGTGTGACTCTCTAAATTCATTCTTGGCTGGCAATGAGCTAGCTCAAAGGATATGGATAACATCTAACCTGTGACCCATATCATAGCCCATCCAAAGTGAATCGAATGGTTCACAACGAACCCTCTCAATCGTGAATACCAAGTGGTATAGACCTTTTATTTTACTTTATCCCAGCCAAACGAGAGCCATGGATTTAGTCAAACCACAAACTTTGTTATATGACCAATTGACGTTTCTTCATAAGATTAATGTTTCTATCAGAAAATCCTTTCCAATCACATACTATCTTGGCCAAAGATTTCTATCTTATAGAACATCAACTCTATAGGACATAGACCATTCTTACTTGCAAGTAGATGAATTCCTTATTGAACACACAGACCTCTGTACGCACTTAGGTAATGGCACTTTAGGTTCATAATCCTATTCTATACCAGGATAGATATTGACCCTTAATGCCCTAATGACACATTGATCGTCATGTGTATAAGACAACCACATCGTCTCAAGTCTAATGTCCAGACACAATTAACATGATCACAAAGCAAACCATTGATAACAAAGAGTGAGCTCCATGTGACTGCTTTATTTTGTGAGTCAATGTTCGAATGCTCATTCTCCCATGATATATCCACACATATATGTTTTTAATATTTCATATTGAACGGCATGGCAATCACCATACAAATACAAAGTGTACAAGTCATATCAATTCTCTAATGCCCTTTAAAGTGTCTGTAACTTGTGAACGAGTTCTAGTGATTGTGTACTAAGACAACCTTGTATCCATATTCATAACCTTTTATGAAAACTTCTCGACACAATCACATAGATATATGCAATACTTTACACCATTAAAGATTTACATGCATGAAAAATACTACCAGAATACTGATAAAATAATCATTAATATTTTATTAAATAATAATGATAGAGTTAACAGTTAATATCCCTTAACGTATCCCTTATTGATAATTTGGCATCAGAAGGCATATCACTAATACAAGCTTAGGTCCTTCCCATCACTTGCATCAAAAGGGGCAAAATCAAAGACATTAAAGGTAGCACTAACACCATACTCACTGGGTCGCTCAATTTTGTAGCCATTGTCTCCAACTCTTTTCAAAACCTTGAATGAATCTTCTCCCGCAAGGTTTAGCATTTTTTTCCTTTGTTGGGGAAATCCTTTCTTCCTAAAATGAACCCACACCCAATCCCCAAGTTCAAATAAGACCTTGCGCCCCTTGTTGGCTTGTTGTTCATATTATTGGGCCCTTTTCTCTAGATTTTGGCACACTTTCTCATGTAAATCTTTCCCAAAATTGGCCTTTTTCTTGCTATCTACATTAACTTGCACACTACTAGGCAATGGTAACAAATTGCTAGGAGTCAAGGGATTAATTCCATACACAACATCAAAAGGGTAAAATTTTTTGGCGTGTGTGCTCCTAGTATATGCAAATTCTACTTGTGGCAAAAATTCTTCCCAAGATTTCAAATTCTTCCTAAGAATAACATGCAGCAAGGTTCCCAAAGTTCGATTAACCACTTTAGTATGGTCATCATTTGGGGGATGACAAGCAGCAAAAAAAGCAATTTTGTGCCCAACTTACACTAAAGAGTTTTCCAAAAATAACTAAGAAATTTGACATCATGGTTAGAAAAAAATGGTCCTAGGGAGCCACACAAGCGAACAAGTTCCGCAAACAACAAATTAACTACATGGCTTGAATCATCAATTTTTTGACAAGGAATTGCATGATCTACTTTGGAAAACCTATCAACAAAACAAATATAGCATCACATCCATTCCTACTCCTATTCAACCCTAATACAAAATCCATAGGAAAATTGGTCCCAGGGGCTCCAGGTGTAGGTTAAGGACCATACAAACAGTACAGATGTGTGTGTGTGACTTGGCCTCTTGACACTTTAAACATCCATTAATAACCCCTAGCCACATCTCTCAAGTGAAGTTAATGAAAATGTTCTTGTAAAATGCTCAAGGTTTTGGTGACACCAAAGTGTCCCATCAATCCTCCATTGCGAGCTTCCCTTACCAATAACTCATGTGAAGAACATTTAGGCATA
The DNA here is from genome assembly GCA_019155195.1 of Avicennia marina. Classification (NCBI taxonomy): domain Eukaryota; kingdom Viridiplantae; phylum Streptophyta; class Magnoliopsida; order Lamiales; family Acanthaceae; genus Avicennia; species Avicennia marina. The sequence goes on along the minus strand of CM032777.1, from coordinate 5,098,163 downwards.
GATAATTTCGCATCACAATCCATCATCTTAACAAAACCTTTCATTTGGGGTAGTCTGTGTTAAACCATATATAGCACCAAAATAATCAACATTTTCATACATTTCATGAACATGCTCAACCCCCAACATTTTTGTGCTCAAGGTAGAAATCAAGGTGTATCTACGTAATAAAGCATCAGCAACAACATTATTTTTTCCTTTCTTATACTTAATCACATTAGGAAAAGTATCAATAAAGACAACCTAACTAGCATGTCTTTTACTCAAATTGCTTGGCTTTTGAGATGCTTCAAGGACTCATGATTGGTGTGGATCATGAACTCCTTAGGCCTTAGGTAATTTTGTCAAGTTTGCAATGCAACTAAGGAATACATCTCCTTGTCATACTTAAGTTCTCGCTAAAATTAGTAGTGGGCCTTCGAAATTTAGATGGAGCAAAGCACAATAAGATGCCTTTGACACCTTAAAACAAAATCTCACATGTGCACTCATCCTTTGCTTACCCGATTTTGGTAAAACATTTGAAATTGAGTGTGATACTTCTAATGTAGGTATTGGCGCGTGTTGATGCAAGAAGGACAGTTTGCTGCAAAGTTTAGCAGAAAGTTGAGTGGAGCCACCTTCAACTACCCCACCTGTGACAAGGAATTGAATTCCTTAGTCTATGCCTTGCAAACTTGGCAACATTATCTAAGACCCGAGGAGTTCGTGATCCACACCAACCTTGACTCCTTAAAGTACCTCAAAAGCCAAGGTAATTTGAGCAAAAGATATGCTAGGTGGGTTTCTTTTGTTGATACTTTTCCCATCGTGATTAAGTATATAAGGGGGAAAGAAAATGTTGTTGCCGATGCATTATCATATAGGTATACTTTAATTTCCTCCTTTAGCACAAAATGAGGGGGTTTGAACATATTCGTGAGATGTATGCAAACGATGATGATTTTGGTGGTAAACATGCATTAACTCACACTAGCCCAAATGAAAAATTTTATCAAGATGATGGGTTCTTGTACTATGATGGAATACTATTGGTGCCCAATTGTTCATTGTGTGAATCGTTGGTAAGGGAACCTCACAATGAAGGATTAATGGGACACTTTGGTGTCACCAAAACAATGAACACCTTGCAGGAACACTTCTATTGGCCTCATTTGAGGGGAGACATTTCCAAGATTATTGACTGATGCTGGAAGTGTTGGGAGGCCAAGTCACGCACATTCTCCTATAGTTGGTACACTCCTTTACCTATACCTCAATCCCCTTGAACTAATATTTCTATGAATTTTGTGTTGGGGTTGCCTAGGAGTAGGAATGGATGTGATTCTTTATTTATGGTTGTCGATAGATTTTCAAAATTGGAACACTTTATTCCATGTCAAAAAATCGATGATGCGAGCCAAGTTGCTAATTCTTTCTTTAGAGAAGTTGTATGCTTGCATGGGCTCCCTAGGACCATTATCTCTAATCATGAAGCTTAATTCCTTAATTATTTTTGGAAAACTCTATGGTGTAAATTGGGAACTAAATTGCTTTTCTCTATCATTTGTCGTCAATCAAACTTTGGGAACTTTGTTGCATGCTATTCTTAAAAGAAATTTGAAATCTTGGAGAAGAATGGTTGCCACATGTAGAGTTTGCATAGAATAGGAGTATAGACATTGCTGTACAATTTTCACCATTTGAGATTATGTATGGATTTAATCCTCTAACTCCTATGAATCTATTACCATTACCTAGTAGTGAACATGTTAGTGCAGATAACAAGAAGAGAGCTGAATTTGTAAGATACTTACATAAGAAGGTGCACCAAAATTTAGAACAAAGAAGACACAAACGACGAGCTAACAAGGGGTGCAAGAAGATCCTCTTTGAACCCACTAATTGGGTTTGGATTCATTTTAGGAAAGAGAGCTTCCAAAACAAAGCTACACCCTAGAGTAGATGCTCCATTTAGGGTTTTGGAAAGAGTTGGAGCCTACAAGATTGAGCCACCTGGTGAGTATAATGTTAGTGATATATTTAATGTTTTTGATTTGTCTCCATCTGATGTAGGTGATAAGGACCTAAAGTTGAAGGAACAACCTTATCAAGAGGACAGGAGTGATGAGGACATCTTAGGACGCGATCCCCTTAAAGTTGCCACTCGAACCTATCATAAGAGCAAGTGCCTACATGTTCAAGAATGCCTTTGCCCATTTGATGCTTAATTGGAGGTTTGATGACCACGAGCTAGGCCAAACTAGATTGATATTGAAGAATTCACAATCGAGCCAAAGTGGTGGTGATCATCTGTAGGAAGATGTGCTCTATAATTATGATGACCTAGGGATGCGATTGATCCCAAGATGTCACAATTGTAACTGTAGAATGCATGGAAGCAGGGGGCTCAATCTGACATAGTGAGTGCTCAATTGCACAGTGGGTAGGAAGTCTCATTTTGAGCCATTTTCAAAATTTGACCATTTGGAGCCTAATTTTTAGGGCCATCCCCTACCTAGTTTCTAGCTTGTACTCCCTTAAATACATTCATTACTCACTGAACAAGCAACCTTGGTTCATTAATGCATTGAAACTGTTCTCTCCTTTCCATTGCTTGTTCCTTGAGAGTTTGTGAGTGAATCAACAGTTTCAAGCTCAAATGAAATTGGATCATTTGGGCGTATTTCGAGGGTTCATGGCCAATATTTGTTAATGTGGTGTCCTCGACCTTGGCACTTGAAACATCTCTATTGTGTGAAGTACTTGTAACAGTGCTAGGGTGGTGCACTTTTGAGGTTCCCTCCTTGGGTGTCTCCTTAGGCTTGGTTGCAATGCTAAAGGTGGTCCGTCCTCCTTCCTAGGAAAAGTCCTAGTATCTATTGTGCTCGGCAGTGCTCCTTCCCAACCCCTCCTCTTAAGTTGTTTCTCAACCTTGATAGCCTTTAAAACCATCGCAACCAAGTTTACATAGCGTTGTAACTCAACAAGATCAGCTATGTCACAACATAACCCACTCAAAAACCTAGCCATCATGGCTTCCCATGATATGGACATCTTAGGACGGGATCACCTCAAGTTGCCACCCAGACCTATCACAAGAGCAAGAGCCTACACATTCAAGAATGTCTTTGCTCATTTGATACTTGATTGGAGGTTTGATGATCATTCATGCATGTTGGAAAGGTTCAATGATGGGTTGTGGCACCCAATTTTGACTTGGGAAGTTCAAGAAATGCTAAGGAACTCTGCAAGCACAATCCAGACCAACCTAGATTGAGCTAAGCCCCTCTAGATTGACATTGTAGAGTTCGCAATCAAGTTGGGAGGTGTGTGATCATTTTTCAAAAAATGAGCTCTCTATATTTACAATCACCCAAGGATGCAATTGATCGCAAGGTGTCATAATTGTTACTACAGAATGCATGAAGGCTGCACACTCGATCCAACACAGCAAGTGCTCAATTGCACAATTGGCAAGAAGTCTCATTTTGACCCATTTTTGAAATTTGACCATTTGGAGCCAATTTTTAAAGGATATTCTTTTCATTTCACTCTCCCCTAGGTGGTTTTGGCTTGTATTTCCCTTAAACACATTCAGTGCTACCTCGTAAAACAACTAAGTTCATTTTAATACAAAGAGTGTTCGCTTTTCTCTCTGTGGCTTGTTCCTTGAGAGTGTGTGAGTGAATCAACACCTCCAAGCTCAAGTCAAACCAGGTCATTTGGGTGTATTTCCGGTGGTTTGTGACCAACATTTGCTGGCGCGGTATTTGGTCTTCAAGTTGCATAATTTTGATTTGTTGTAAGGGTTTACCCCACGTGAAGTATGTTCTTGCTTGGTCAACTATTGTGCAATCTCACCGATTATCCTTTTATTTTCTTGATTCTTGTCTTTGTTAGCATTTTCCCTAAATTTGCCAAATTCCCCAACCATTTTTGGTCCTTGCTTCTACCGGTTCACATCATCCCAATCCTCTACCACGTTGGCCCTCATCATCAATAATTTCATCTCTTTGTAGTCATCTTTGGCACTCCGGGATCCATGGGTTAAACTTTGCAACCATTGTTATATGTCCCTATAGTAGTGGGATGGAATGAACCTCCTTCACAAGGCCACCTTCAATTCTATCCAAATTTGTATTAGTCTTTCACTGGCTCTCCTTTGGTTTGTCACTATATGGTCCCACCAAATCACTACATAATCAATGAACTCCACTATTTTCCAATTTTAGCCTTATCTCATTCATGTACTAATAGCAATCAAACACCATTTATGTCCTTCATTCCTGTTCAAGGTATAGCTCTAGGTTGGATTTTTCTTAGAATGGTGGCACCTTGAGCTTAGCACCCTTAGCTCATCTTTATCATCATTTGCTAGTCTCCCTCTTCGTTGTTGTGGGATCTCCTCTCTACTCATAGGCCACGTTCCTGATCTCTTGCTCGAGCACCATGTGGCGACAGGCCATCCCAATCCTTGTGGCTTGGGAGGCTTCAACCCCCTCCAAGCTATCATGCATGCCTTCAACCATCTAGGATAATCATTGCATCTCACCCCTAATGGCCCCTCAAGCATTAACTTCATGTCGTAATTTTCTCCTGTTGATCTTGCTTGGCTACTAGACATGATGAAAGTAAATGGTGAAAATAAAGTGTGTGTGTGTGTGTGTGTGTGAGTGTATATATGTATGTACAATAGATAAGAAAATTTAAAAATCACTCAAGATTCTTACCGACCAACTCAATGCCACCTCAAATGATTCGGACTGATTCCTAGGCTCACATCCAACAAATTCAAGCAAAATGGTGTGCAAATCAAGAAATGGGCTTTGGGATCTATCTGGATGTAGTAGGGTTGATCTGGTATGAAGAAAACAGGAATGAGATTGATCTAGGTGATGAGTGATTGATCTGGATGTAATTAGGAGTGTGCAATCATACCTTGGCACGTGAGCATGATCTTGGTAGAATCAGGTAGTGTGACTAATCAAGTGGTTGTGCAGTTGATTGTTAGGCTTAAAACAACAACTAGGGTTTTGCAAATACTTGGTAGTGCAGTTGATTGTTAGGCTTAAAACAACAACTAGGGTTTTGCAAATACTTGGTAGTGCAGTTGATCTGAGCCACTTTGGGATTGATCCGATGTATGGTCTGGGTAAAAATTTGTTTCCAAACAACAGAAAATTCCACAAAAATTCATTTCTTTCTCTCTTTGTTTTTGCATTGCTTTTTTGCTTTCGTTTTCTTTTCTTTTCTTCTGCCCCTTTTTTATCCAAAACAACACAAACTCCAAACAAATATCTCCAACACAAAATAACACTAATATCTAACACCAAAAATACTCAAAAAATTACCAGAAATTCGTCCAACAGCCCATATTTTTTTTTGTATTTTCGAAATTTGAAATAAATAGTGGTAAAAGATGGAGAAATAAATATAGAAAATATGGAGAAGACACAAATGGAACCCAACCTACCAACTGAGTTAAAAAACCCAACTAAGTTGGCTCTAGTGCCAATTGATGTGAAAGCGGAAGCAAGGATCAAAGGTAGTTGGGAACAAGGAGAAAATGCTAAAATGAAAAACCGATGAGATTACACAAAAATAAACAAAGTAAAAGCTAACCTCACTTAGGGCTGAGCTTTACAACAAATTCATTTTTGGTAACCAAGGAACCAAATGCCACGTTAGAAAGTGTAGGCCACAAACCACTGGAATACACCTGAATGACCTGATTTGCACATGAGTTTGGCGCAATAACTCATATTCAAACAAGCAACGGAAAAGGTAAGAGAATATTCTATCAAGTTTCATTAAATGACAAAAAGTTTTTGTACAAGAGCCAAATGAATGTATTTATTGTTATAAGACATTACCCTAGAGTTAAAGTAGGTAAAATGACAAAAAAAACCCTCCAAAAAGTGGCTCCAGTGGTCAAATTCAAAAAAGAAATCAAAATCTACATTTCCACATACTTCATGATTGATCAGGGGCAATCAGGTCCTAAGCTAGGTCGATCGTGTTTCCTCCAAACATCTTGTTTGGTGTTTTGGATTCGCAATTGCTTGACATCATGATCGATCACGTTCACCTGACTCGATCGGTTCCCACATGATCACAATGGCAAAACATTTTGATTTCCATCCAGCTGGTTCAGATCAATCTGGGCTGGTCTGGATTGCAATTCTAGACTCCATGAGTGACTTTTGAACCTCCCATGTTAGAATTTGATGCCACTTGCCATCCTTTGGCTCTCTAATTGTGTCCATGGGTCCTCCAAATTCCTAATTAAGCATGAAATGGGCCTCCTTGAACTTGTGAGCTCTTGATCTTGTAATAGGTTCGAGTAGCATATAAGGGGGTTCTCGGCCTTTGATGTCCACATCACTATTACCCACATGGTGGTGCATCATGTGCCTCAATTGCTTCTAGCAAGGACACTTCATGAATAACTATTCAAATAAACGGTTGACATACCCTTAAGCTTGGTGGCCGTGTGAAGTACAAAGCAATTACATCCATGAAGTTGGAACCATTAAGTGGAGTCATTCAAGAGGAGGGAAAATCCAAACAAGAAGAACCGAAGGCAAAGGATTAGGAGTTGAGGAAGTTGTGAAAAAAGCCATGACCAAAATATGAGTGGCGATTGAGGATGAACATGAGAGCTTGAGGACAGTATTTGAATGAAAGGTCGACCTTGTAGAGTTTCATGTGCATGAGGATCCATTTGACCGCCTAACATATCCTAATGTCAATCAACAAAAGCAAGGATCAAAAGTGGTTGGGAGATTTGGGTGAAAATTAAGGAAACAGAGACAAGGCAATGACCAAGAAAATAAAAGGATAATCGGTGAGATTGGACAATGATCAGCCAACCTCTATGAACCTCACATGGGGTAAATCCTTACAACAAATCAAGAATTTGCACAATTGGAAGACCAAACACCATGCTGGCAAATGATGGCCATGAAATACATCCAAATGACCTGATTTGACTTGAGCTTGGAAGTGTAGATTCACTCACACGCTCTCAAGGAACCAGAAATGAAAAGGAAAGAACCATTCTCAATGTATTCATTGAACTAAAGTTATCGCACAAAGTGCAAATCAGTGTATTTATGGGTTATAAAACAAAAACCAGCTGGGGAAAGGGTGAAATGACGAAAATAGCCCTGAAAATTGGGCTCTAAGTGGTCAAATTTCAAAAATGGTCAAAATAAGACTTCCTACCTACTGTGCAAATGAGTGCTCACTGTGTCAGATCGAGTGCGCTACTTCCATTGCATTTTGTAGTTTTGATTGTCACCTCACGATCGATTGTGTCCCTAGGCTATCATAATTACAAAGGCCTATCATTACGTAGATGATCATGTCCCCTCCAGCTTGATTGTAGACTCTTCAATGTCGATCCAGGTTAGCTTGGCTTGATTGGGGCTGGTCTGGATTGTGCTTGCAAAGCTCCTTGGTATTTCTTGGGCTTCCCAAGTCAAAAATTGATGCCACATCCCATCCTTGGATCCTTCCAACTTGAATGCATAGTTATCAAACCTCCAATTAAGCATCAAATGAGCAAGGGTAATCTTGAACGTGTGGGCTCTTGCACTTATGACGGGTCGAGTGGCAACATGAGGCAATTGCATCCTAGGATTTCCACATCATTCCTCTCCTCTTGAGAAGGTTGTTCCATTAACCTTAGGTCCTCCTTATCATCTGCATTGAATGGAGACAAATCAAAATCATTAAATGTAGGAGTTGGTGGTAACTTCTTTACAATTATTACTCCTTGGAAGGGTTTTGATGATATTAAGATTAATGGTTGATATAGTAGACTTGCTTTAGCACCCACCTTGAATTCCAAATTGATGAACTTTGAGCATATATGTGATTTGCATGATCACTATGATGATTCTTGTGATTTGTATGCTATAGTTCATCTTCCATGTTGTGGAAATTTCTTTTCTTATGTAATAGCTTGTGCGACCTTGGACATTCATTGTATGTACTTATGGGAAGTTTGGAATTGCACTTACTTATCTATTACATGACATGTAAATCTTCTGGGATGTTTTGTATGCATTGAACTCTTGTGCAATTCTTGCAAAATTTACTCAAAAGCTGAATATTTGCATTTCATACATAGGGCACGTGCTTGTCAAAGTTTCGAGAATTTTACGTGCACCTTCACTTCTTGTGTAAAATTTGCCAAATTCTATTTGGAGTGTCATGTGGAAATTATTGGGATAATATTAGATGATCAAAATTTTGAGCATAATTGTCTAATGCATGATGTGGACATCTTCTTGAATGCTATGTTGGATTAGGATTGTTGTACACTTCTTAGCCTATTTTGTTTTGAAGACAAATGTTTGTTTATATTGTGTTGATGGGGTGATTGTTAGCCAATATTCATGGCATGTGATGTAATCCTAGACCTATTGGAGGTATTACAAAACTGAGGTATGGTATTTTTATTGTGCCTTATTAATTTTGAAGGGGGATGTTGAAGTTTGGCTTCAATTTTGAATTTGGAGTGGCCAAATTCATGAGGGAAGGTGCTGAATTTGCAATCTGGGCTACCTTAGATCGAGCTTATGGCCATCGGATTGACCTAGAGCATTTTGGGGCATTTGGGAGTCACAATCGCAGGGTACTCAATTGAGTGGACCAGCACAAGATCGATTTGGGTGAATCTTGATAATTTCTGCAATTAGGATCGCATGCCCTAGCAATCAAGTGCGAACATGGAAACGATAGATAGTACAAAATGGACAGATGATTGCACATGCATGGATTGCGGCCTAGATCAAGCGGACATGTCATGCTCGATCGCATGCTCAAGCTAGATCGACCGTGCTGCAAGTGGAAAGGCCAAATTTTGACTTCTTTTGAAATTTTCAACCGTTGGAGCCACTTTTGGAGGGCATTTTCATCATTTCCATTGCCATTCATCTAATGTGGATTGTAGCTCTCATACTTATACTTCCTCCCTTGCATTTGTAAAAAGCTTTTCAACCATGTAACTTGAAGTTTCTTCTTTCAATTTCCGTACCTTGTGCTTGGAGTGTTCTCAACACCCAAGCTCATGTATCAAATCAGGTCATTCGTCTTGCGTCTGGTGGTTTGTGGCCTACACTTGCTAGCATGGTGTTTGGTTCTTTTCTTACTTAGAGAAGGATTTCTTGTAAAGGTTAACCCTAAGCCAGGTTAAATGTTACTCGGTTGCTTCCACTGATTCACATCAACATGTTTTAACTAATTGGAGGGTTCAGGGGTTTGCATGGTTTAGATACTTTAGTGTCACCACAAGAGTGTTCTTCTTGCAAGATACTTGCAAAGGCTTAGGCTTAAGGAACTGTAGTCTGGAAGAAGTGTGAGTCCAAGATGGACGAGCATGAGGATGCAAGAAAGATAACTAAATGGGAGGTAGAGCTTGTAAAGTTCCATGAGTACGAAGACCCTTTGGAGGGACCCATCAATGTTGCACATGAGTTGAAAATTTTTGGGATGGAGGATTCTACTTTTGCTCCACCAACTAAGGTTTTTGAATGTCATGGCATTTCATTACATGAATCTTTGTTTGTGTTCAAGCATTCGATTTGCAAGGATGTGGAATTGAGGTCTAGGCAACATGATGTGGCCCCTTGGGATTTACAAGTTTGCCTTTGACCCTGGAGGACAAGACTATGAATTGGGGTAATTTGCCTTTAAGAGGCGGGGTTTGATGTGATCCTAGACCGATTGGAGGTGCTATAAAACCTAGGAATGATGTTGGGTCTTGCCTTGGTACTTTTAGAGGGGCCAAAAGTTGAAGTTTGGCTTCAACTTCGAGCTCACATCATGAATAAGCTAATATTATGGCTTCAATTTTAGGTTTGGAATGGCTAAGAAGATTGGAAGAAGGTTGGATTTGCAATCCAAGCCACCTCAGATCAAGCTAAGGGCAACCGAATCAAGCTAGGCATATTTTGAGAGTTTTCTATGATCACATGGGCATGGATCAAGCGAGACAAATGAGAAGACCAAAATTTGACCTTTCTTTTGAAATTTTAGCCATTGGAGCCCATTTTTGAGGGACTTTTTTGTCATTTCAGCTTGTATTTTTCAGGTTTGGGAATGTAGCACTATATATACTTCCTCCCTTGCATCAGTAAAAAAGCTTTGAACCATGTATTGAATTTGAATGAAGAAGTGTTCTTTTGGCCACGAACTACCGGAAGCAAGCCAAATGGCCCAATTTAATACTTGAGTTTTGGGTGTTGAATCACACAACACTTTCAACACAATGTATGGAGGAAAAGAAGAACAGAGTCTTCATTCAAAATTCATTTTCAAATATAAATAGTTGATTTTTTTTCATTACAATTGCAAAGGGAAGGTATATATAGTGCTACAAGCCCAAATCTGAAAAAAATTCAAGGTAAAATGGTGAAAATGCCCCTCAAAATGGTCTCCAACGGCTAAAATTTCAAAAGAGAGGTCAAATTTTGGTCTTACTGCTCATCGTGCTTGATCTGGAGGTCATCCTTCTAATTGTGCATGTGGTGTTAGGATTGATCCAGCTGTGATCCGTAGTGTGCGTGGTCGTTTGTCTACTTTTTATATTTATGATCACATGTTGTCGCGCTTGATCACAAGGGCACACAATTGTAAATACAGAAACTCCAAGATTGCACCTAGGTTGATCCAATTGTTATCTGGCATTTCCTAGGTCGCAAATCTAGCACCTAGTCCAAGTCCAAAATTGCAACCATTATTTCACCTTGTTCATGATGTGAGCCTAATTTTAAAGCCAATCTTTAACTTTTGACCCCTCCAAAAATACCAAGGCATGCCAATTCCTCTTGCCCCGGGTTTGAAGCACCTCTAATTGGTCCAAGATCATGTCAAATCCCTCCTCTTGAAGGCAGATTGTCCTCACTTCACTTTCTTGTCCTCTTAGGTCAAGTACAAGCCTACAAATCCCAGAGTTGCCATACCATGTTGATGTGAAAAGGCAAAAGCAAGGATTGAAAATGGTTGGAAAATTGGGGAGAATGAAGACAAGTAAAAACAAGGAAAAATCAAAGGATAAACGGCGAGATAGAATCCAAACCACTGAGTAAGAATGTGCCCACGTGAAGCAAACCATTACAACAAATGAGAATGAAAACAATCAATGAAATCCAAACAACCATATCGTGGAGTTGTTGACCATAAACCACTGATTTGATACTTGAGTTTTTGGAGATGGAGTCATTCAACACTCACAAAACACAAAGTATGGAAGGAAAAGAAGAAATCTTCTTTAGTAAATCTAGTACATGGTTCAACAGTTATCTTACAAATGCAAGGGAAAGGGTATTTAAAGTCCTACAACCCAAATATGAGAATACAAGTGAGAAATGATGAAATTGCCCCTTAAAAATGGGCTCCAATGGCTAAAATTTCAATAGTCTAAATTTGGCGTTCCTGCATGCAGCACAATTGATCTGATTTGACCACACAATCGACCACAACATGTCCACTTGATCTAAGCTGCTATCCGAGCATGTGCGATCATCTGTCCATTCTATATTGTCGATTGTGTCACTGTTTGCACTCAATCACAGGGGCATGTGATCGTAATTGTTGAAAACTTCAAGATTCAGCCAAGTCAATATTGTGCTAGTTAGGGATCCCTATGATCGTAACTCTAGAATGCCCTAAATGCTCCATGTTGATCTAATGGCAATATGCTCGATCTAAAGTGACCCGGATTGCAAATTCAGCCCTTTCTAGGTCTCCTTGGCCACTTCAAATCCAAAATTGAAGCTATGATTCGCCTTATTCATGATGTAAGCCCAAATTTGAAGCCTACTTCAATTTTTGGCCCTTGCAAAAATACCAAGGCAAGACCTGACATCATAACCCCGTTTTGCAATACCTCCAATAACCTGGGATCACATCACGTGTGGCCTAGGTTTCTATTTTGCATCCACACAAGTATAACACAAAGATACCAGCAATTAGCCATGAAAAAGGATGTGATGAGGCTCAATGATTTCAAATGGTTGGCACAAGTGAAATTCTTCATCCCAAGAATTCTCAACTTGAGTGCAGCACCAATGGATGGACATATTGGGGGATCAAATGAGTCCTCGTATGCATGAAACCTTAAGAACTCAACTGCCTTTCTTGTTTTCCTATACTGGTCCTCCTCCAACAAATTTCCTTCTAGACTGTGCATTCCCTAAGTCTAAAGTACTCCTACAAGAAAATCATTCTTGTGGTGACACTAAATTGTCCAGCCATGCAAACTCTTGAACCCTCCAATTAGTTAAAACATGCCATGGGTATTGGCTAATAATCATCCCATCAATGGAAGAGTTTTGGGTGTTGAATCACACAACACTCTCAACACAATATGAGGAAAAGAAGAACAAAGTTTTCATTCAAAATTCATTTTTAAAGGTTCATAGTTCATTTTTTTTCCTTACAATTGTAAAGGGAGGGTATATATAGTGCTACTAGCCCAAATCTGAAAAATATTCAAGCTAAAATGGTGAAAACGCCCCTCAAAATGGTCTCCAACAGCTAAAATTTCAAAAGAGAAGTCAAATTTTGGTCTTCCCGCTTGTCGTGCTCAATCTGGAGGTCCTTCTGATTGAGCACGTGGTGCTAGGATCGATCTAGCTGCGCTGCATAGTGTGCACGATCGTGTGCCCACTCTCTATATTTACAATCGCACATTGTCACACTCGATCGCATGAGCAGGTGATCGTAAATGCAGAAACTTCAAGATTGCACCTAGGTCAATCCGGTTGTTATGAGCTTGATCTAGCATGTCTCGAATCACAAATCCAGCACCTTCTAGGTCTTCCTGGCCACTCCAAGTCCAAAATTAAAAGCCATTATTTTGTCTTATTCATGGTGCGAGCCCAATTTTGAAGCCAATCTTTATCTTTCAACCCCTCCAAAAATACCAACGTACGCCAATACCTCGTGCCCCAAGTTTGAAGCACCTCCAATCAGTTTAGAATCACATCAAACTACCTTAGTGGAGAGGCTGAGGTTGCTTTCTATTGCCCACCCTAAGTCATATTGTTTACAATAGTTGAATAATAGTGGGGAGGTGAAGGTGACAAAGAAGATGGTGTTAGCATTTAGTATTAGAGGGTATGCCGACAAAGTTTGGCGTGGCAAAGATTGGGAAAACAAAATTGATGAACTTGAACATACATTGACAATAATAAAAAGAAGAGATAACACATGATATACGTGGTTCGACTAACATAGCCTATGTCCATGGGCACAAATGGTATGTGTTTTATTTCTCACTCAGTCCCATTTGGTTTAAAAAATTCCTCCTTTTATTCTTTATTTTCAAACCATTGTCTTCCACTTTCTATTTACAGTCTTACATGACCGTGCCTATTGTTAACTAACAATAGTGGTCTTCTGTGGTTATCCCAATGTGAAGTGTATATTGCCTGACTCCTCTACTCTAGTCTTGGGATGAGGTGACTAATCCGTGGCGTGCCCAACTACTCTCATCTTATCCTGGTGCCTTGACTTAGTCTCCCATCCACTGCCCTCTCCCATAGGTGTGGGCTCCCCCTGTCTAGCCTAGCAAATGCACCTTCTTGCCTAGGTGACCTGGACTCTCCCGCCATACGACCCCCCCCCCCCCGATCAAATCGAGGATGTTTCCTTGGTTTAGATAAGGTCGTCTCACCTTCTAGGTCGGAATCTAAAAGACAAAAGTTACTGCAGCTTTTTGGCTCACATCTCTTCCCAATGCAGCTCAATTTTACTTATAAGTATTCCTTGCTAGAGACCTCCTCCATTTCCATCTTCAACCCTTATTTCGGCAATCCTCACCTCTCTCAACAAGGGTCAGTTCTAGCACCAACCCTTCTAGCTCAATCTACTCCAAACTTGCTAATTCCTATACTGGCCACCCAAAGGAGTTGAAAACAGTAATGGATCATATTGAAAGTCGGAGATTGATGGAGAAAGCATCAAAGGACCATCTAGAGGTTCTGGAGGAAGCACATATGATGCGAACTAGCGGAAGCACTAGATTGAAAGATGGTTGGGAAAATTGAGGGGGGGGGGGTGAAGAGAAAATAAAACAAGAAAATAACAAGGAAAAATCAAGGAAAAACAAAGACAAACGGAGAGATTGAATCCAAAGTATAGATTAAGAATGTACATCATGTGGGGCAAATCTCTACTACAAATGGAAGTGAAAACAACCAATGAAATCCAAAGAACCACACCCTAGATTCATTGGCCACCAGAAGCAAGCCAATGACCTAATCTGATACTTGAGTTTTGAAGGTTGATTCACTCAACACTCATAACACATAGAGTATGGAAAGAAGGAAGAAAAGTTCAATAACTTTAATACACAGTTCTTCATTCTTTATAAAATGAAAAGGGAGGAGTATTTAAAGGCTACAATTCAAAATATAAAAAATACAAGTCAAAATGACAAAAGTGCCCCTGAAATTTGGGTCTAATGGTCAGAAATTTAGGAGAACAGTCAAAATTGGCCTTTCTAGCTCATCACGCTCAATCTGGAAGTTCATTCGATCAAGCACAGGGTGGTGCCCTAGCTCAATTTGGCTGCGATCTATGTGCTTGCAATTTCCATCTCCACATCATGCTTGCAAGCTCCAGCGACTATAAATCCAAAACCCTCAAAACTGTCTCAGGTCGATCGCTCGCCCATTTTTTCAATCAAGTTTGCATTCTTCAACAAAGCTCTCAGCTCTAGCACAAGCTTCTTCCAAGCTTCATTTTCCCTAAATTGTGACCAACAAAAATAGCCCTATAGGAAACTTATCCTTGTAGTGACACCAAGGTGTCCCAACCATTCAAGATCATGAGCCAATTCAACCAATTTATGCCCAAAACATTAACAAGCAAATGCCCTACCTACAAAATGTAAATATTCACCTCTGCAGCCACATCGTTTGAAGGCTCAATAGACTAGGTAGCGACAATTTCCCTGTGAAGCTCACCAACGTCCACTGCTGCCTCCCTAAGGAACTTTTTGCCGCAAAAGGGGTGCAGATAGCTCCTTCTGTCACTTAGTCAAAAGTTTGAGTTGCTCTCTTCAATTTGGCTTTAGAAACCTCAACTTGCCTAGCTCTTTGGCCCCTATGTAAGGCCTCGTGAAACCGACACTCTGCATCTTCCAACTATTTAGCAAGGGCCTCTTTGGTAGGCATATTAGCTGCTGCGGATCCCACCTTGTTATAAGCTACGGCCCTAGTGAAGAGCGTCTTTAAAAACTCTTCTATAAGGAACACGTCGGCATGGTCAAAATGTTTCATGGATCCAAGGACAAGCACAACCTCATCTTTAAGAGACGAAATAAGATTGAGTGAGGCACTAGCTAACCTCTCACGCAGACTCGCCCATAGTCGGCAAAAGGAACTCCTTCTCATAACTTCGGAGGAACTTCTCTACTTTAAATATAGAAGCCACTGTAGGAGAAGGTGCTTTCTTGTTCTCTTTAAAAACACGAATTTCCTTAGTTCTGTAGTTATAAGTGGATTTGGCTTTGTGACAAGTTTATGGCTACCACAAGAACCCCCGCTACCCTCCACCTAAAAGAAAACAAAAAATGTTTTGGTAAACTAAAAAGGAAGAAAGGAAGAAAGGAATACAGCAAAGAGAAAAGTAACAAACCATCTCTTGGGCAAGATCCTTAACCGACTTTGGATAGTTGGAAAGTTTAGCTTCTTTCGGACTTAAAAGAGAAGGGGGTCTCCTAACTCTTTTCCAGTGATGATCCTCATTGCTGCTGGTGTTGTCATCTAGAATCTGCAAATACAATCTCTTTTCTGTAAGAACAGCTGGGACTTAGGTTCGTGAGGGGAATCCCAGACATTAGGAGACAAGCTTCCTATGTTAGGGACGCCTTCTTGAAAGGGAGTAATGCACAACTTCACGGAATGTTCTTCAAAGTAGTTCCTGTGAAATTTAGTCCACCACTCCATATAAGCCTTGAAGTGAAATTTCCTCACAATTGTTGGAATATGAGGAAAGCATGCCTTGGCCTACAAATCAGACAAGGTAGACACCTTCCAAAACTACAAGCCTTCCTCTAAAGAAGTCTCACAGACGTCACGTGTAAGAATTCTAGGAATCTTCTAATAGAATCCAAATTGGCAACTAAACCAATGCGGACTGTAAGACTCAATGGCAAATTGATTGCCTCGCCTCAACGGCAAATTCCCTTTGCTTGGTGACCATGATCTCAGTCCAACCAAAGAGTTCACCTTTATGAATTCTCCAATGTGCTTTACATGGATCATAATACCTAGCCCTACCTTTACTAGAATACACAATCATTTTTGGGCTATGTAATAAGTCTTAAAATAGTAGGTAGACCATGTATAGACATAATGAAGAGGAAAGGGGGAGCACACTCGTGAAGGCCTTTGGGAATGTGCTACTCTACCCAATCCTCAATAAATACTTGCAAGAATAAGAATAGCTAGGCTAACCTCCCTCCTAGTTACCATGATATTTGTTATCTTGAAGGTACTCTGACATACGAAACCAACGTTTGCAATGGGGAAAACAAATACACAAAGCCAACAAATAAGAAATGTCGCCAAGTAGGCCTCCGTTCTAAAATTCTCGCCGACATTGAAACATATGAAAGGTTCCTCATTAGTAGATAACCAAGGCCTATGAGTGTCAATCTCACCAAAAGGGTTGTACGTGGATCTAGGATGGCCTGTCTTTTCTCCTTTCGAGCTGGGGGTGCTGGGTACTTTACCTCATTTTTACACCAATAGCTAATCCAATCCTCAGAAGAAACTAAAGAAACCCAAGTGTTGTTTGAGTTTACCTAGAGCAAGTGATAAGCATGAAACAAATGCTGACAAGATTGAAGAATATATCTCTTCCCTTGCTCATTAGCACCCGTAAGTTGCTTTACACTAAGAATGACCTCATCATAAAATCTTCCATAAATTGGAAGACCCACCAAGTTCTGCAAGTCATAGAGGGACATGGAAACATCGTCGTAAGAGGTAAAGAGCGTATTACTAGAAGGACACTATGCCTCATAAATTGCTTGTAAAATATTTGAGTGATGATCAAAAGTAAAAAGCAAGGCATAAACCACATCAAAAATTTGAGCTATCTTTAGCTCATGTTCATACTAGCCAAGTACATCTTCTACCAACTCCCAATAGCCCTTGGTGAAGTAGAACTCGCTGGTGGACAAAAGAGCATCCCCCCATTTGGCCTTTCCTTCGACAATGCTACGACCTAAAGTCAACAACAAAACTG
Source organism: Avicennia marina (assembly GCA_019155195.1). NCBI lineage: Eukaryota > Viridiplantae > Streptophyta > Magnoliopsida > Lamiales > Acanthaceae > Avicennia > Avicennia marina. Next base: position 5,080,907 of record CM032777.1, on the reverse strand, counting down.
ACCTAACGGCATGATGATGGTGAGATGACTGTAAGATCTAGTCCTCCAAAGTTTTATTGAACCAAATTTCCTGAGTCCAATTATCCATTCAGTAAGGGATTGTCAACTTAGGCCAAGAATGACTAATAAGGGAAGTGTAAACAGTCTAAATTGTACCTTTCTCGATAAGATGACCCTCCTCATCAAGAATAACCAAGTGTTCCATGCCTAAGGAAGACATGTTGCTCTTGAAACGCACCATGATGATCAACAATGAAAAAGCAAGGAATGTTAGGGTTGAATTTTGGCAAACAAAGAGGTCCATGAATAAATAAAAGCTCTATCAAACTCAAAAAAAAAGCCCTTAAAAGAGCTAAGTAAAATCATTGAATTCCAAAGGGAGTTAAGACGCCAACAAAGCAAAACTTCGGGCCTCAATCCAATTTTAAAAATTCAAGCTTAAAGGGTACTCATGGGCAAGATTAAGCCTCATACTCAAAGACTTAAAAGTTCAAGCCTAAATAATACTCGGGGGCAAAATTAAACTTGGTACTCAAAGGCCCAAAAGTTCAAGCCTAAATGATACTCGTGGGCAAAAAATAAAAAATAAAAAATAAGCCTAGTACTCAAAAGTTCAAACGTTCAAGCCTAAATGATACTATTGGACAAAATTAAACCTAGTACTTAAAGGCCCAAAAGTTTAAACTTAAACAGTACTCGTGGGCAAAAACAAAAAATTAAGCTTGGTATTCAAAAGCTTAAAAGTTCAAAGCTAAATGATATTCATGGGTAAAATTAAGTTTGGTACTCAAAAGTTTAAAAGTTCAAAACTAAATGATATTCATGGGCATCAAATAGCCATCGCCTGGGCAGAAGGAAGCCCGATGTTGCACCACTCCTCGCACTATTACTTCGGCTCTCCACCAAGTCACCGGTTAAACAGCTCCCACCATTGCACTGTCAGCTACGTCCTCAACCCCTTGTTAGCCAGGAACTCTATTTCACTATCACTGCTAGGGAAGAATATTAATGCATCTAGGGGCTCTGTCCGACAACATACAATTGAAGATGAAGGTGACAAAATTCAACCGAAGGCAGCAGGACGCAGAGGTAAGAGCTTGTGTGACAATGGCACCCAAACGGATGACGTGATGACATGTGCGTGCCATTGATATGCCTTCAATCCATGGAATAATAAAAAAAACAAAACAAAACGAAACAAGACAAAGCAGTAAAAACATAAGGAATAGAGGAACCCACACTCCTCAATTTGTTGCAGATAGCCTATGACTAAATCTTGTCGAGCAGCTATGAACACGGGCAGCTCATGAAATAGAGGGATCACCACAATTGGAAGAAACTCCAATGTAGTAGAAACGAAAGGCGAAAAACTGATCAATCTTTACTCATACAAGCGGTAAGGAGTGCATTAAACTACGTGTTTATAACGGTAGACTCAAAACCCAGTGGATATGGTTTTTCGTCAATCAAAATCCATTCCTATTTTGTGTTTATCTGCTTAGCTTTGGTAAGTTGCCGCTAGAAAAATAAAATCAAATTGATAGGAGACTACTGGTTTGAGTTATTGTTGACACATATCACATCAAGAAGGGGAATGCCACTATTTGAAGGAATTTGCAGAGGTCTTCAAAGTTTGTATAGGAATCAAATTGGACACGTGCCCCTAAATTAAATAAAACCATTTGGGAAAGGATTGAATAAACGAGAGTAACACTTACATAGGCTTGAGAGTCCGATGGGCCAAAGTGAATTCAAATTCGGTTAACCGCCTATAACTAAAATGTGGGCAGAATATTGAGTGGCCCAATGCAAAGCCCATCCAAGAAATGGAATCCCTAGAGAGGGGAAAATAAAAAAATAAAAAAATAAACAAAAATACTCATTCAAAATCAAGTTTCTCATGAACAAGTCTTGAGGAGCATTTGTAGACACATAAATTTTGTGTCCAGTTAAATTATGCCACGTGAAAAATAGAGTAGTAAAATATTAATTAAATCAATCTTTATTTATTTATTTATGTAGGAATTTAATAAATATAATTCCCAAAATAAATAAATAAATAATTGATTATTTTAATGGACCAATCAAACGGAGCAAAATAGTAAAATCCTGTTAGAAGTTGGAGAGATGAAGACTCTATTGAACTGCTAGATAGGGTCCAAGTTGTGACAACCAACGAGATTGCGCCATGTCAACAAAATGATGTAGCCACTCTATCTCTCCTCCAACAATAAATTGGGGCCAACCCCCATTGAAAGGAGGAGAAAAAAAATTAGAGAAATGAAGCAACTGAAGGCTTGAAACTCTTTAAATTTTCTTTGGAATCCTGAGTCTTTATCCAATTCAAGAGGTTCGGCAT